>WYDI02020603.1:0-23379 GCA_009867235.2 Psittacus erithacus | reverse complement strand
CTCTGAATCTCTTCTCTGCCCAGCCTGTAGCTGTGCCTGGGATTGCTCTGACCCAGGTGTAAGACCTTGCACTTGGTCTTGTTGAACTTCACGAAGTTGGCATTGTCTCACCTCTAAACCATGTCCAAGTCCCTCCGGATGGCATTCCTTCCCTCCAGCGTACCAATTGAACCATACAGCTTGGTGTCATCGGCAAACTTGCTGAGGGTGCACTCAATCCACTGTCCATGTCACTGATAAAGATGTTGAACAGGATTGGTCTGAACACCAACCCCTGAGGGACACCACTCGTTACTGGTCTCCAACTGGACTCTGAGCCGTTGACCAGTTCATTATCCACCAAGTGGTCCACCTATCAAATTGATGTCTTTCCAATTTAGAGACAAGGAGGCCGTGCGGGACAGTGTAAAACACTTTGCACAAGTCCAAGTCCAACTGCTCTGCCCCAGTCCCTCAGTTCCATAGCCTCATCATAGAAGGCCACCAAATTGGTCAGGTAGGATTTCCCCTTAGTGAAGCCATGTTAGCTGTCACCAACAATAAATACTATAAATAATAGGCAGAAAGAAGGAATTTGAGTGTATAACCAGATCAGGATTTGAGTTACTGGCAAAAGTCTCTATGGAATAATCACAAAAGCTGTCTTCCTCATTAAGAGTTTCACAGCTGCACTATTTGTCCAAAATAGAACAAACTACGAGTCCCTTTCCGCATTCTCTCTTCACATCTTAGAAGCATGAAACTTCTTGTTTCTTTGAAAACTGTTAGTAGAATTTAACTAGTAAAGACATACTTGTGTGTGATTCCATAGTTTTTCTGCAATACTAGTGAGGTGGAAATCACCACAGCTAGAAGTCATAGCTCCAAAATCAACACATACAAACTTGAAACAGAAATGAACTAGCTCCAGATAAAGAGATAAATATACATTATGTGCAAGCATAATTTGAAATGTATGCACACACAACTATGTATTTACATAGCACAGTAATCTTTCCTCTACAGATTTTTTTTATTCCATTTTTACACTTTTTACATAGGTCTTTTGGGTCACATACATAATTTAATAATATCACTGTTGGGATGAGGTTTCATTGCCCAGTACCTCATTTGATCATTTATATCATTGCAGAGTTAAGAAATTAGATAAAGTAGAAAAGCTGTCTACTACTCTGTACTTGTTCTGGCCCAGGTGAAAATGATGCATAATATTTACTCTTATTGAAAGGAAAACAACTCTGATTTTACAGACAGGGCTGGAAAATTTTCTTTTGGTCTTCTTTTTGCTTTACCATTTTTTCCTACCTGCTTTCAGAGTGCCTAAGACAGTATTAAAAAGTCATGTGTTTTTTTTTTTTTATCTACAGTTAACTGATTAGTAGCTAATTTTGGGACCACATATGAAAATATCAAGACGAAGACTTTACAGATATGGGTAAACACAGGGAAAATTCCAAATTTAGTAACAGTCAGTACTCTACCATCTTCTCTGAACATCACAGGCTTTTTGTCATGACACAGGCAACAAGCCTCAGTGAAAATCTGGCTGGATGCCCTTCCATCCTACACTGCATAAGTAAAATCATCCAGAAAATAACTTGAGTTTCTTAAAAATCTGTTTTAGTATTGTCCAGGATACTTCTGACATGATTCCTGAAATATTTATATATATAACCCAATATGTTATATCAAGGATCACTGCAATAAAGTTTTCTATTTTGAGAGAATATGAATAATTTAACACTAAAGAGTTGTCAGAAAGGTACAGGAATAATGTAGAAAGTTTTTTTTGTTTGTTTGTTTGGTTTTTTTTTGGTTTTTTTGAATAAAACACAAATCTGTGAAACCATCACAGCATTTTTCATATCCTTCCAGGCTTGATTATGCAGCTTTTTCTACCTGAAATTTCTCCAAATGTTCTCCATGCATGTTAAAGAGCACTTCAGCTTTCAAGAGACAAACCAGCTTGATGTCTACTGACAACTACACAGGCAGGGAAAAATTAAATAATGTGGTTGCTGATGTCCCAAGACACAATCCCACTACGGCCTGTAACAGCAGAGTGCAAAATCCTTCATCTGTAGCAACTGTAAGAAAACAATACGTGCCACAGGAGTTGCTGCCATGCTCTCCAAGGTTGCCCTCCCTTCCCAAGAAATGTGGATAACTTCTCGTATTTCTGTGTTAGAGGGACAAAGATGTGTTCTGACTGTGAGGCAGGCTATGTAAGGATGAGACAGCATGCCACGAGTGAGTTATTCACCTTACCTTCAAATCATTCAAGACATGGCTATACCTCTGTGAGTCTGTACTGCCTAGAGCTCTACTTCTCAAGCTTTTGAAATGATAGACCATTTTATCACATTTTCTTCCAGACTACCACACATCCTCATCATCAAACTTTTAAAAACATGCTACATAATATAGATTTATTACTGGGAAGCACTTGCTATGGAAAGCGACTACAAATCACAGCCTGAGAACTAGTGGTGTAGTAAGTTATTATATAGCACAATAAAAGATAAAGCAAGCAACAGAAGAAATATAGCCTGAAACAAAGGAGGGCATAATAATGAAGTAAAAAAGAGAAGTAACACAAGTAAATATAAAAACATGCCGAAGCAACAGATGTTTTGGAAAGGTGTATGTACTCTTTATGTTTTAAAACTAATCAACCCATGCAGTTACAAAACTAAAGGCAGTGTCAAAACCCCACCAGGTAATTATAACACTTCTTTCATTCCTGTCACTTTATTACATACTCTTCAGTACTACTACATAGTATTCATTAATTTGTGAAATAACATTAAAATTGATGAGGTATAACGTCTTACACTGAATGAACCTCAATTATGAGGCAATTTCTTTAATTTTCCTTAATACAACTTAACAAGAGCAGGCAGTATCAAAAAGTAGAGAAAATCAGGTTTATGTATATATATATTTTGCAACTGTATCTACACATAGGTTTAGTTATATCTCTCCATATGAATAATAACTCTGTTTCTAAGAATAAAAAGAAAGACAATTGGTTGAACTACTTCTACAGCTTATTTTTACACTTGAATATATTCCTATCAGTTTTGTAGAACTTCTTCTTGAGCTGGGATGGTAATCTTTGAATACTTTAGTAGGTAGGTGGCTTTTGTTGCTTTTCTTCTGCACACCACTGCCATGAAATAGTCATTCCAACCTCGAGTAGGAAAAAAATACACCGAAGCAAAAAGATAGTAGGCCAATAATGACGGCTTTTTTAAGCCAAAATGCAACATGAAGGATGACAAATAAGAAGAAAAGATTTACTGAAACACAACTTTGGCATACAGGTAGACCAAAAATTCCAGAGGAAAAAAATTCTCATCAGAAGTAATATTTACAGCCTGTAAATATTATTATTATTGTATATTATTACAGACTGTAATAAGTCTGTATTAATTCACGGACTTAAAAACTCCTTAAAACCTCTCTCCATGTTTCTGGAATCTGTTTCAAAGTTCTTCTGAAGAGTGACTTTTGTGCTACCTAAATTTTAACATAGAAACCAGCATAACCGGGTTTTGGTTTCATAGATATTGAGGAACAAGTACATGTCTCATCTCCAGTTGGGCAAAGTTGTGACCCGTTCCTCTTGTAATTCCTGTCAGGAGGCGGCATGGATGTGCACACAGAAACGCACACAGAAGCACACACAGAGGAAGGGGAAAGTGACCATGGGTATTCTGTGCTACACCCCTGCCAGTCAAATCACTTTGTATTTCAGCACTTACATACAAATGCTGGTGTCAAAGTGCCCACATTGTGGTTGCTGCCTTTAAAGGGCAGGGTGGAGAAAAAGTTAGTAGCTCTTCAGCTAATCCCAGCATGTATCACCAAGGAGAATTCATTTCAGTCACGAAGATTGTGACATATCTGGAGAAAGTTCTATTTGCAATTGCTGGAATATCATTTGCTCTGACTGTACCTGCTTCAAACATCAGAAAACAAAAGCTTATTTCCTATGCTCTTGCTTCTCGCTATTATATGAAGGCACGAAAGTCTCAAATGCTGTAGAATTACTTTCAGTGTCAATTTCTTGTTTATCATGTTTTTCACCCTATCTATTTTTTAGTACCTGATAAGTCTCCCTGGAATCAAGCTACATCTCTGATGACTGCATTCTTGACACAAACTTTTTTACATACATTTTATCTATATGTAAATACACAAATAGGGCATAAAACATATTTGCAAGTATAGGTGCTCCTGATATCATAATCAAACATGCACACAAAGTAAATGCATGTATGCACTCATATACATACAGTAATACAATGGAATTTCCATGGGGAAATGTGAAAGTTACTGTTAAAATGTCTGTCATCCATGTAAGAGAAAGAGAAATGAGATGGGCATTAAATTTGCATACAGCCCCAAGGACAGAGGTGCCTGTATGTGTAGTGTTCTCCTGTTCTTGATGATGGGCATACTGGCAGGGAGAGTCTGTCAGGATTAGCTCAGGAAAAAAATACCCCCAAGGAGATAATTTGAAGACATACTGAGAATTTGCCTCAGTACATGAAAATAAACATGAAATCCGCTGCAAACTATGCACACTAAAAGTTACCACAGACACTATGCCACACACCAGGGGATAATCTATTTCAGCCAATTAACACACAGCCACATACAACACTTTGAGAATTGGTTGCCACTTAGGATTGATTTAGGTCTTGGTCTTAAATAGAGTTGGAAAGAAAAGGGGGCTTTAAGCATTCACAGAAGGGGAAAAAAGGTGAAATTAAAGTAGCTGTGAAATAAACAGGCTCCAGTTCACTTGATGGCTTAGCTTTCTACCAAATAACAAAATGCAAAGCCATTACTACTTATTTATAATAAATATTCAAAAAGTACAGTCGCTTTCTTGATTTAATGCTGCTTTTGACAAAGTCAATATTAACACTGTTCCAATTTACAATCAAGATTATTTCTTTCACTTTATAGGTAAACCTGCGTTAATACAGATTGAGTCTTTTACCAACAATGGCTGCTGAGGTAAAAATTATTGCTATTTAAAATTCAGGTAGAAAACAGATAGGTATTACACTGCATCAGATTTTATACTAATTTTATACTGATTTTATATTAAAAAAATTATATAATTTATACACTAGGTTCGTTGATTCAATCATGAAGGATTCACTCAAGAAAAAAAAACAAAACTTTAAGGTTACTTTGGTGGGATTGCACCTTGGCTCTCCTTGGTGTTACCATCTGGCTAACTTCTGCACAAACACCGTGGATCAAGGAGAAATTGGATAGAAATGTAAGAAAGGTTGTTCACGGATCAACTTGTAGTAACTTTTAAGAACTGTGAGTTTTCCAAACAACTCTGTTGTTTTTCAAATAGCGGAATATTTTGTAGTAGGGGTTTTTAGTTAACAGACTTCTCAGTACAGGTGGGTAAAAAAAAATCTGGTGACCTTACTTTTATGAAGGCATAAGTAACCTGAAAGGATTCAGCTTTTTCAGAGTGCAGAAAGCCAAAACCAGAGCAGCACTTCCACCTCATTCTAAAATACTACCACACTAAGATAAAAAGATTTCAAATCACAAAGAACTGGCTGTAAGCCTCTTACATTCTCTTCTCTTGGACCTTTATTTCAGTACGCTACAACTGCTGGCAATGGCATCCCAATGCTAACAGAAGGAAACCCCTTTCCTGGCCAGCACAATACCATGAAAATGACAGAAATGGATGTGGTGATACAGACCCAGCCGCAGACATTCCGGCGTCAGGAATCCAGAAAGCAATGACCTCTGGTTCCTGTCTGTACCAACTTGGACTGAATGAAAGTGCCATTGCTAAAAAATGTCACCCTTCCTCTCCTGAGAGAATGATGTCACTGGCAGCCTACCCCAGCAACTGGCCTCAGCAACAAAATACTTGAAACTTGATAAAAAAGGTGCAATCATCTGGAGAATCCAATACTGCTAAAAATCTTGATGTAAAAGTAGCCTAATGAGAACAGAATCCATCCATGGGTTTTTCCACATCTTACAATAAAGTAGTATCGGTAATCCCCTAAAACAGTACTTTGATAATGTTTATCCATGTCAGATTTCAAAACGAAAAATACATTAAAAGTAAGACCACAATACTCCATGTCTGCTTCATGAAAGCTTGTGATTGCATTCCAGTTTTTTCCTTTGAAAATTTGATCTTGTGTCTTGACAGTGACAAATTGCTGGTTCTTTCTTCAGTGGACCTGCCTGATAATAGAAGATATTCTTCCTCAAGAGAGGAGTATTTCAGGTAAACACATTCACATGGACCGAATCTGCTCTTTACTAAAGAGTTTGATCTAATTGCTTGAATGTCATCACAGGACAGAACATCTTAAAATAGATTACCAGGTAAATTTTAAATTACTTCAAACATTAAAAATGCCTCTTTTTCTTATGACATTGTTCATGATTACCCCTGAAATGCAAGTTTCACATCACTGTAATACCCCATGCACAATGAAGTATACGTAGTATTTATATGCTGAGTAATTAATGAAAAATAATCAGTTCACTCAAAAAAAAAAAAAAAAAAGGTCAGAAAGAAAAAACAGGTAGAAAAAAACCCAAAATTGCTCTATAGCAGCTTTAGGATAAGTTTATCATGAGGTACTGTTTTATATCCTCACTTTAGACTTTCTTTTAAGTTCAGAGGAATCTACTTATAGAACCAGGTAAGTGAATTTCTCTGTAATATTTCTGCCACAGACCCCAGCAAATTTCCACCTACTGCTACTTAACAACAAAAAGTTAAAAAATATAACTTATAACCCCCAGACAAGCAGCTAAATGGTTTCCTGTCATGTTTTGTGTAGCGCTATTTTTTCCACAAAACCCAGAAATACAGAGAATGCAATATACAGAAAAAAAGACCTACCAGCCATGCTGGTACATGGTTTGTTTTATCATGCTTCACAAATTGTACATATGTCTACACAAACCCGTGTATGACCTGAATATAAAATATCTTGACATGAACATGCGCACTGCTGTGAGAATGCAACAGATTTAAAAAATAAAATGTTATTGAAACAAGTTTGGGTTTTTTTTCAAAGGTATAGATAGAAAAGCCTCTTTCCCTTATATTTTTTTTCCCTTCTCCTTTCTATACGAGTATATTCTTTGATTTGGTGAAAGTTTCTCTTCCTGGGCATCCTGTTTCCCTCAAGGACCCTTGCGTTGGAAAAAGAATCCCTTGTCTACCAAGCTACGACAGCTGCCATGAACAGCACATGCCTTTCTAACTTGGCCACTGACACGACAAATTGAAGCAGGGCCTTCAAAAATAAGTCAGCTGTCCTTGTTAACCACGTGGAAACCTTGCCCAGGCAAAGTAAGCAACCGGTAAAAAATACTCTTTTCTCAGTTGTTATTTAATGCTTGGGTTTCTGTAACAATTGCAAGGCTGAGGAGGTTTTCATTTTACAAAAAAAAAAAAAAAAAAAAAAATCCCCAAAATAACCTAAGAGAAAAAAGATAACATAAAAACCAGACAAAGAGTGTCTTGGTGTGTGTGGGAACTCAATCTGCGCCTCTATGCTCCATGACAAAAATGCCTTCTATTCTAGTAAGAAAGGGAAAGGCTGGAAACTCCCATGCTGATAGTCCTGATCTTTTTCTGCTGCTACAGTGAGTCAAAGGTTAGTTCCCTCCCACCTGCATCGTACTTTGCTGCTTCTAATATACAACCCAGTATTCAGACAATACAATTAACCAGTTTGTTCATGGGAGGCTCCCTCAGACGATCAGTGTTCCTTTCTCAAATATCCCAGTCCAGCACACAGACAAAATTAAAAACGCCCATTGACAATAGCTTTGTATGATTTTTGTTGCTGTTAAATCCCGCTTACTGCCTCTCAGTAAAATTAAATGCAATCTTAGTAAAATACAAAGTTTTATTCAGCATACTGAGATTATGCGTAAGGGTGATAACCAGACTTTTGTTATGACCTCTTTTAATAAACCTAGAGACATTCTGCATTTAAGTGACCAAAGAGCAACTCGGAAGGAAAATAAACTGTCATTTTAAGAGATGAAATGTTGATAGTTTCTGGAAATGGAAGCATTTACCAGGAGGCAGGGGGTGGAGGGGATAATTCTGCAAATTATCTTTGGAAGTTAAAATCTAAAGACAATTTGCAGAACAATTTTCTATCTGAACAGTACTGCATTTAAAAATAATACCTATATTGCATTTTTTGCTGTTGCATATTTTACTAGCTGAAAAAGCAAGTAATAGCAGCATTGGCAATGGGCTACATCCCCAGTGCCGACAGCAGGATTGATGCTCTCTGGGTGGCCTGATGCTAATCCAGTGGTTTTGGTGAAACTTGCTCACCACTAAGCCAGTAGGCAGCAACTCAAGGGACAGTTGCTGACTCAGATACGTACGGATCAAACTCATGGAGGGGAGGATGAAAAGAGTTTGTTCACAATTGTAGAGTTTGCCTTAACCAGCAGCTAAGAGACTGCAAGTGTCATGTATTTTGCAGAACAGAGAAGAAACTGTGAGACAGAAATGTTTAACTCTGCTCCTGTATTCATACCTGAACGACAGTGTGTTAAAACAAATAATTATGAGAGAACACTGTACCTCCACATTTCCTCATGAAGTGATCTGTTGTGCCTTCCTCCACTGGTCCCACAGTAATAAAAAAGGGTAAGTCTTAAGAGAGGAGTGAGTCACAAGGACAAACAACTTAATGCAGAATCTTTAGGCTACTGTTTTAAGATCACAGATTGTCATCAAAGTCTGGAAATTATGCAAATAGTACTAGCTACATTTAGAGGTCTGCTCAAGTAAAGGCTTCCCGGCCTACACAGTAATTGTGCCTCAGAAAAGGCAGCGATTTTTTGTGCGATGCAAGGGTGCTACCTACAGGCCTGCGTGGAGAATGACATCCAGATAAACCGGGGAAGAAAAGATCTTATTTTTACGAGGAAATAGGCCAGAACTAGCATCATCACTAAAGTGAACTCTTGTTAATTTCAGGCTAAAGAACCTATGTTTTACCGATTTTTTTTTTTGTTTTAAATTCATAATCCCAAAGATCTTCAGCTAACCCAATTTAATCTTAAATCTTACAATGGTACTTCTATTTCTTTTTTATTTTCTTTCTCTCTACTTGAATAATTTCTGGTATCATGAAAAATAGACTAACTTTGTTTTTTTAGTAACAATCATTAAATAACTTCTACACTCTTCTGACAGACATATTTCAGACATACTGTTGTTGCCAAAAAATTTTGACTATAACTACTGAAAAATCACATTCAAAGATGACAAATACTGCTTGGTCTTGTAAATATATTAAGTTGCCAGACAGGAAGTATCTGTAGCATATTACATATATTTCTATTCTATCTCTCTTGTGTAATGAATGCTTCATTCGACACAGTGCATCTGCATTGAGAATTACTTGACAATAGCTGAAATAAAACAGCATGTCCAATACTGGATGCTTGGGAAGGTTCTCTAATCTAAGCGCATGCTTTTTCTTCCCTGTGCCTTTTCTACATTCATCTCTTCCTCACACAGGTCAGATCTAGCAAATACTTATGCATATGTATATATTTACTCCTGGGGACAGCCCTACTGATTTAAATTGAATCATATGAATTTAACAGCACAGGCTCAGTTTGTTAATTTTTCAGAACAAGGGTAACTACAGTGTGCCCACTGCCCTGCAGACATCAATGCAGTATACAACCAGCAGATAATGATAACAGCAGCAGCAAGCAGCGTCTTCTTTGCATTGATATTCTGCTAAGACTCAGGCAAGCCACACAATGCAAAAGCAGCGCATTCTGGCTTTCAAAAAAGATCTGACGCCCTTTCCCTCTTAGTTTTTGCTTGTTTGTTTGTTTTGTGGGTTGTTTTGTTTTGTGGGGGTTTTTGTGGTTTGTTTTTGTTTGTTTGCTAGCTTGGTTGGTTGGTTTTTTTGGTTTTGGTTTTTTTGTTTGTTTGGTTTTTTTTTGAGGGGGAACAGTTTTACAAGTAGTATAAAACCAGGAAAAAATAGTAATACTATTAAACATATTTACATCAGATATCAGAGTAATAACTTAAAAATATTTTTCTTCCCAGATACTGCACTCATCACTTCTGTATTTAAAGGCTGTATTTTTATATCTGTACTGATGAAAGGACATCAGACTGTCACAATTATAATTAGATATATTTAAAATCGCAGCAATGCTGTGGAAAAGGGAATTTTAAAATGGGTGTTTTCTGTGTCTATTTGTTCATATCCTAAATACTTCTTAGGGACAAAACATCAAGATATAATTTTTACTTGCATCAAATAATTATGACATTGAAGATTAATAATCTGATGAGCTGAAAAAAATGCTTTATTTTACAGTCTCAGTTGAACAGAGCAACTAGTTTAAAGCACTTTTCTGAAATAGTTACAATACATTACTAATTCCATCTTGGCTAGAAACATTATTAGAAAGGAAAAAAAAAAACAAACACAAACCCAGCATAAACTTTGATTAAAAAAAATTTAAATCTCAGACAAAAAACAACAGTATTGACGTATGCTATAAATTAAAAGTATTCAGCAATGATACATAACTTTTGCTTCAATCTTATGCAACTGAAATAGCTCTTAAGGACAAAAAGTGTTGATCTTACTGACATTGATTTGAGATTCAAATTATTTTTCAAAATATTTAATTATTGATGATTTTCAGACAAAATCTCAGTAACAGTTTTAGCAAGAACTAGCAGCTATTCTTTTTCTTATTTTTTGAAATTGGGGAAAAATGTTTACATCATTTTAATGACATTCTGCATATAATAATATAATTACATCACAATTAAATTAGTTCAATTCTATTTTAATTAAGAAGATGATAATCCTTAATCATTTTTAATAGAAATGTCTCACTATAATTAAACTGTTCAGAAGCATTTAAATGAATGTTGAGGAGAACCACACAAGTAACAGCACAATCATAACAAATTTGCTTTGAAATTAATATTTAATTTTAAAATACTTTATGCCTTCTATATAGTTGTCTGTAAATTATTTCAAGTTGGCTTTCCCTGATTAAACTTATTAATAGTTCTCCCAATTTTTAATTGCATAAAAAAGCTCTGTGAGCAATGTTCATGGGTTGCTAGAGAAACATTACTAAAGGGAAAAGTTCCTACTAGCTTTCGCATTAAGCTAACTAAATTTTAAATCATATGCCCACATCTTTTTATTAATTACTTTACCTTGACAAACAAATGCATCACATATAATCTCATTTTGCTGTCCTATAACATGTTAGGTGCAAAAATAGTTTTCTTCCCCTATATTAGATTTTTCAATCCATAGCCAGTATTAAAATTCTTCCAAAAAGTGGAGACAGCACATGTTTGCAACACCCACCTAGTTTTATGACAGAAGGAAAACCATGGCTGGCTGATTACTGCGAAAATATTTCTGATAAGGAAAAAAACATCAAAATAAATTAATCACGTTCAAATATAGGTTTTGATTTTGCCGCATGCACATGCAACACATACATTTCCAGCTTTTAACTTCTGTAACAGTATGTTGCATGAAGTTCCTACCAGGAAAATTGCTATCACTTTTTTTCCTTTAAACTTTTCCCTGAAGTGTTTGCAAAGTTCTTCAGAACACCAATCATAACTTAAAAAACAAAATAAAAAAGATTTCCTTTATGAGAGTTTGATGACCTTTGACATCAATCACTATTTAGAAACCCATAAAAGAATAGATAACAAATATATGACTCACAAATTATCAATTATGAAAAATAATCTGGGGTAGAATGCTACACTAATGCAAAAAGATGGATTACTTGTCATAAACCAATAAAGCTTTTGTTTGTGAATCCAATATCTCATTCCTTTCCTTCGTGTTACCAAACTTAAAATGATTTTTAAACTGCATTAACTTAAAAAAATACAACTATCATAAAGGTGAGCACTGAAAATGCCCCCAGAAATACTCTGTCATTTTTCAACCAATTTATACTTTATATTTGACTACCAGCTCTAAAACCCAGAAAGTCAGCAGAGACTAGATTCATCACAGAGCAAGTAGATGGTCCTGTAATTCAGAGATGCAAGAGCTTGTTGGTTCTACTACGCAGACCTTGAAGAAGTCTCAAAGAAGTGCCATATTTGTCATTGCCAGGCAGACGATGGAATTTAATTAGTCTATAACCACATTTTAGAGCACAGCCAGCCTGTTTTAAAGCACTCCTCCTGCATTAGAATTCTTCAGGGGTTTTGGTTTACTTTGCTCTCTGTAAGTTGGAGGAGTGGAATATTCGTGGTTTTAATATAAAAAGTGTGAGAAAGAGTGGATGCCTGCAGAAAACAGAATAAATACCAGCCCTGGAGTACCACAGTGCACTGTCATCAGCTGTCGAGAGGTTACCTACGAAAAACCCTCCCAGTGATGCAGCAGAGGATTCCTTACACTGACTGGCAAATGTCAGGACTGCTCAAATCGAGATAAACTGAGATGAGTTTTACTTCCATCCAGAAATCACAAACTCTCTGCTCAGTCTTTTGCCTTCCCTGCAAAGCGCTTGTGGCATGATTGAGAGAAACATAGCAGCAGGAATGCTACCCATGTTTATAAAAATAACTGCTACGATTCTCAGCCCTAGTTTAATCTGTGACTGCCTCTTCACAGACACATTTTGCCCTGCCTGCATCAGAATGCACAGTCATATTTGGTCCAAACAAGTGAAGGCACCTGATTTAAAACACCGTCAGCTACAGCTCTTAACTATCTCGCACTGTGAGAAACAGTTGAATGATTTAATTAAAATAACTTAATTTAAATTAGGCATATTAGACGTTGTAAGTAAAGAAGCAGAGGGGTGAGTGCAGTGATCCAGAGGCAATGAAGCATACCAACCAGAGATTCCCAGGTTCAGATCTGGGGTCAGATACACACTCCCGGCTCCCAGCTTTGGCTGGGAGTGTGCCTGGAGGTGGCTGCCTCTGTTTTTGGGAGAATGCAGGGGCAGGCTTCTGTGTCAGGGGGGATTAAATACTTTCTCACTCACTAATGACGGCTGCCAGATGATTAGAAACCACATCAAGTTCTTAACTTTAACTTTGCTAATCAGCAAGATCAAACTCCTACAACTAGACTGCAATTTCTTCTATTGAAAAAAAGGAAAAAAGAGAAAGACTAAGGAGTTTGCATTTTTACTACCTAACCAGGATGTAAGGCAGCGAACAAGCACACAGTTGTAAAAATAAACTTTGATGGAATAAAATACTTGACTGATTTTTGACCAGCTTCAATAGGACAATTTGCAAAAGCTGTTTTCCTATGCAAGCAGGACAAAGGCTTTAAACAATTAATATAATTTCATTATCAAATGCTGACCATCAAGAATAAATCAAGAAGATGGAAATTTTATTTAAGCATTTTGACATCATATTCCTCAAGGAAGTGGAATTTGAGAACAGCAAAGCTCTGCTACATTTACTAGGAGAAAGGAAAAAAAATTAACTTTGCAGAAAAAGATCTGAATAGCCCTTACTGGGACCTACTTTACCTACTGGGTTGGCTGTTGGTCAAGGCAAAATATCTACATTCACTTTCCAGATACTTTTTTCCTCCATATTCTCCACATAGACAGAAAGCTTACTTTTTCAATACCACTTCTAAAGCAAATTCAAAGCAGACGGCTAATAGCAAAGCCACAATGACTTACTTTTTTTTAACCTATGACTCTGATAAGACTGCTTTCGGAAATGTAATGGTTACCCAAGCCTTTTATGGCTTTAACAAACCCTTACTTCTGCCCCCTCTTCCACACAATGCAGACTCTATCTGCACCCATGTGGTACTAAATTACAGATAAAGTTACAGCAAATTTGTTTTCTCAAAAAAGCAGTGAGGCCTAACATCCCTTGAGTAATAACAGCCCCGTCTTTCATTCGGAAGTAGAACTGGAGTGATTTTCCCCCAGAAACAAAAGTTTCTCTCTGTCACAATGGAGACGTTCTTGCTGGTTTGCAGGTGCCCAGATGGCAGCCAGAGGATATCTGACCTGTCAGGACCACCCCGCTGTGGTCGATCACTCCAGTGGTCTACAGCACCCATGAGCTGGGCTGGCGGAGGCTACTGCGGCTGCTACGCCAGGACACACGCTTGAGCGCATCAAGAGTGATAGAGATGCGTCTTGGTCATACCAATTGAATCAAGGTAGCTAATAAAACAATTGAAGCAGCCTTGAAGCAATTGAAGCAGCCTTGGAACAAAGCAAAAATACCTTTAAAGGTTAAAAAAAACACACAACCCACACACAAAGTGATTTCTGTATGTAAAAGGAATACCGACACAATAATGACCTACCAGCGCACCAAAGTTACTTTCCAAATGCTTTAGCTAATTGACTGTGATGAATAAATAACTTTTTAATGATAAACAAATAAATAACTTTTTAATGAGTTTCACCAGAGTTGCACCAGGAAAGCTTAATATCCAGCATTAAAAACACTATTTAGATTGATGTGAATCTGGAATGCTACAAAGTTAACGACACAATACAGAAAAAAGCTCAAACAACAGAGTTCATCAGTTACCCCTTCTTTAAATCACTCCAAAATGTTTTTATGTTTACTTGCGATATCATTCCTAAAAGATGAAAATCAAGCACATTTAGGGAATAAGCACTAAGTGCCTTACACTACTAATCATTATCTTGGGAAAATTATATTCTGTTTTATATACTAATACTATGACATTTTTATTAACTCATAATCCTTCTGCTAACAGTGGTGCTTTAAGCCATTAATAATTAAGATGGCAGCAAATATTGAAAATACCTACTTTCAAATTTTTCAGTCACATTAAAGAGATACAGTATCTGCTGGTACTGGAGGTTTTTTAAGGGAAAATGGGATATTTTATACTGAGGAAAAAAACCCAAAACCTCTTTCTTTATTAAGAAAAACTGGCTTAAATAATCATTAACACTATCCCTTAAAATATCAACCACTCATCTTCAAAGGAATTAGATGATTTTAGTTACTATTAATACACTTTTCCTGGAAATTGAAGAATTTGTCATTGGAAAATAGTTTCAAATATGTGCACCGGAGTGATTTTTTTCTCTCCCATATCGATTGAGAACAGACATATCATACAGGCTGACTTTATTAAGATGAGAGTAGTCCAGAAAGGAGCATCTGAAGCTAAACAGACAGTACATACTCATACACTTAAAAATTGCAGAGGAATACAAGGAAATAGCAAAACCTCACACATTAGTCCTGCCAGAGCTAATACTAAAGTAGAGATTTACCTTCATCTTAACATGTTTACCCATCAAGTTATGATGTACAGGAGACATATTGAGTGCAGAGATATGCATTAATACTGGCTTGATTTTTTTTTTAATAGTAAGTTTACCCAAATATACAGTAACAGTTCCTGTAGCAAAAATGCAAAATATGTACTCAGTATATCAATACAGAATTAGTTTTATCCATCTGTAAGCATTTCTTTGCTCTCTTTTTATTTTTTTAATCAGGTTAGGATGTGTCTGTCTCTTGCTCATTAATGAGGAGTGTCTGCTTACAGAGGCCAGTCAATTAGAACTGGAATACAGGCACATCTAATCACAACTACTATATGACCGTGGAGAGAAAATCATGTCTCCGGTTCAGCCGGTGCTGCACACTAATTGCCCAAGAAGTTCTAATTGCATAGTACCAGTTTTAACAGATAATGTAGAGCTAACAAATAGCTGCAAGAGCAGCAGTCAATCTCAAATAAACAAGACTAAATTATGCCAATTTTTTGCTTTTGCAAATCAGTGGGTTCTTAGGATGCTTGTACCTCTGGAAAGCAGTTGGTATCTTGTAACTTCAGAGCTACAGTAATTGTATGGATGTTATTCATGGGAATGTACAAATTCCAAAGTTCTGCCATGCAACTCTAAGTCTATTCAGTAACAGCTACAGCCATTTGGCTTACAGTTACTGATTTATTTTTCCTCTTCAGCAACAATTTTGGTTACAACATTAGTTATCTCTCCTGGATAATTGTTAATACTTTTTCTGGAATAAACAAAATCTACCAAGGAAATCAAAATAAATTATGCTTCTTAAATTAAGACTCCTTGTTTACTGAAAGTAACAAACAGATTCTGAGATATAAACAACTACTATTTTTCTTTTGAAAATTAAATGATTAAAGTAAATCATATAAAAAAAAAAGATGTTGCTTCTACCAAACAAATGGCTATGAGGTTCACAGGCTTTTTATTTCAAGGCCAACTGAAATTCTCCTCTCCTGCAGAAGCTGAATTTCTGAAGAGTGACACTTGGTAAAAATTTAACATGCCATCCACACTCCGAGTGCTTCATGTATTAGAAGGCTACCTAAACAACATTGTTTCTTGCATTAATACTTAAGTAAAAGGATCTTCAAGGCAGTTTTTGTTCCTCTTCATATTGCTGTCACCTGTATAAAAAGTTACTGCGCAAGACAGGCCATTGCAAACACCCAAATTCTACATGGCTAAGGCTATCGGAGGGTTTTCTTCACAACTTTGAAGCCATCCTTTTGGTCTTTAATTAAGAAATTTAAGCAATCATTCTCCCTAGATAGTGATCTGCTCAATGTAGCCTTGTCACCAAGATCTGCAGCTGCTGCCTTGAGCCAGCACCCAGGACGGATGGAGAGGTAGCGTAGGGAAGTATAATTTTTCTGAGAGGATGGATTTAATCCTAGTTCTTCAGGTATGGGGAAAACACTCTGGGTGGAGAGAATATTTATCTGATTAAATTATAAACTCAAGATTACATTAATAATGTGCTGTATATCTCCTAGTACAGAAGAAAAGCAAAAAAAATTTACCATTTGTAAACTTAAGTATTCTTTTCTAACACTGTACTTCAGTACTTTATCCTCTTGAAATAAAGACAGTCTACTCAGTACAGAGAGAGACATGTTATCTCAAGTAAAGGACAACTTCTAGGGCTCCTGATTTTTCACACCCTGCCACAAGTAATTTTCCCCAACTGTGTCAATAATAAGCAGTTTTCCTAGCTTAGCTGTAAATGCCCAGTTCCTTGCTAGGACTTTCCTACATGAATTTAAGTGGAGCTCAGGAGAAAATAAAGCTTCTTGCATTGAAGTCTGCCTCAGGCTGAGGAGGAAGGCAGAGGGGCCACAAGAAAAAGGCAGCAGAATGATACAGTTGATTTCGACTTCAATTTCCTGCTGTCCTGACAGGGAATAGACTGGTCATTCATTCTCCCTGCCAGTTCTGCTGGTTTTGGACACCATCACAAGCAGCATTTCTACCTGCCAGTGATTCCCAAGCAGTAAGCAAGCTTTCAAACATTCTCTGGTCCAAGCCAGACATTCTGGAATGGGAAGCATGAAGCATCTCTCATTGGCCAAAAATGCAGGATAAAGCTGTGTGTGGCAGACAGTCCCTTTTTACAGAAAAGACACAAAATTTTCCATGTAACTTTGGAAACAGTTTCACAAGGGTGTTTTTCTTTACTTAGAAGGCTTTACTTACACCACTATAAAATCAGTTGCTGTCAATCATACAGCATGTGTGGCACCAGTGGAAAGTAAGCATGTTCTAAGCCTTTTTTTGTATCAATCCTCTGGATTTAAGGTTCTACAAACAAAACTGAAATTATAAAATTGCGTGTCAAACAATATCAGCAGGAAAAATATTTTTAGGACAAATATTTGAAATATTACAAAATTACTGTGTTTTCATGCAAGTATTATTCAGCATATTGAAAATGATTTCTTCCATTCAGGCACAGATGATTATAGTATCACATACCATCTACAGGCCTATTAAAGAAGTGACTACTCTATAGGGATGAGCACACTGAAGATTTCTTAAGAACATTAGAAAGAAACCAGTATCTTAATTTCTGAATAGGCTGTCCTTTCTGCTTCTCTGCTTGATTTTTCTTACTTGGGCTTTTTCCTCACTAGCATGCAACATATCTTATTTCTTCTTTCTTTACTAGACACAATTTTTGCAAAACATTGCATTACCTATTGAATGGCCCAGTAAAATCAGTGTGTCCCATACTTCCTTCACTTCAAAGGAAACCATTATAATACCTACCACTGCTGAAACAAAAAGGAAGTAAAACACTCTTTGTAACATGATTTTATAATGTGTTCATTTTCATGTGACTCACAACTAAAAGATGAAAAAGTAAGGTACTTTATAATCCACCCATGTGTATTATTTAAGTAATTAAAGTCTAAATGGCCAAGATTCCCTGCAATGACTGTTAAAGAGCAACTTGGGGAACACAAGGATGAAAGGATACACAACTACTTCCTTCTTAGAACAGCATTACTAAATAATTATCCAAATTTAATATCAGTGCTACTGTAAATGTTTTATATCCTGGAGGGTTTTGTGCACTCAAAAGGAAAGTCAAGTCAGAATACTTGATGCAGTGCAACCCCTTTCTGGATATGTAACCCTGATGGGTCCGATGCGACCACTCTGCAACATTTCCAGTGACACCAGGCAGCTGGGAATTGCCTTGCACATGAATTGCATTACAGGAAATGTACTTCAGAGCAAGACTGCAACTCACATAAATTGGCTGCCTGGACTTAAGTCACTTCACTGCCTTAAAGGGAAATCTAAGCTCTGATAATCAAAAACTTTCAGTGCAAAGTTTCAGTTTTCTAAGAAGGGAGAAAAGGAAAATAGATGGGAAGAATGGCCTAGCGCATGAAGGGAAAAGGCCAAGACTTGGGATACTGATGCTTTAGTCTGCTGTGTATTTCCTGTTTGAGAAATCATAAAACAAGGAAGATATTTCCCCACACTACACAGCTAGTTTTGAGATATAACACTTTAAGATCATGAAGAATTTACAACGGAATATAGCTAAGTACCTAAAATAGATATAAAGGTAAAATAAACACCCAAGGGATTAATTAAAGTCCCTGAAGGTAGAGCTGGTGTTGCTTTAGACACCATAGGGTGGGTACCCCAGTTACCTGGATGGTGATGGTTGAAGTGACTCAGAACCGAAGACAGAAACATGCCCCCCTGGAACAGCAGCTGAGTAATACACAGGATGCTCGAAGTTACTGAAAACAGCACCAAGTCTGCACTTAGGCAATGAATCACACCATTAAACTCATTTAGCAAGTGTTGCATTGACTCCATGAAGGAAGTAAAATGAAAGCAATTAAAAAAAAAAACCTAAATAAAATAATGAAAAATTTTACATATAGAAATATGTAAATTTACAAACACACGTTTCAAACACAAGACATAGACTGATGACACCAAGCATCATTTTACATCGGCATCATTCCTAAGTTTTAAAGATAAGTACAGAAGGTGTTTTTAATCTTTGCTGCTGCTGCTATGCTCTTGAGTTATGACTGATTAATGCATTTCAGGATTTCAAAGGTCAGACATACCAGGATCCACTCTTTTTTTTTAATTCCCTATCCCACTTCCTAAAACGTGGCCCACAGTATAGCTAAGTGCTTCAGAGAGCTCAAATCCCACTGTATTTTTGCAGCAGTCTCACAGTAGGTCTTCTGATCTATGGAAAATCAGGAAAGAGGAGACACGATTTAGATCGCTTTTCTTTTTGTCTGCTTTACTTCTGAGGAAAAAAAAGTCAAAAACAAACAATCAAAAGCACAGAAGCCTGGTCTGCTTCATTCTCTTTCCTGCTGGTGAAGATATAGTTGACAAAAACTCAGAGACTATTGCACATGTGTGCAACCCGCATCAGAAATGAATCTTCTATCTGTCCTTGCCGCTGCCATGTCACTTTACCTCTGAAAATCTCCCCCTCAAGAACAGGCAGTTTTGACAGCAACAGGAATTTTTTGGAAAGGCTTTTTTAGAATGCAATATGTTTTTGCAACTACCTCACCAGCATTTTTTCCAGTTTCAAATTCTAGACAACAGGTGGCAAAGACAACCTGAGGGTCCACTAAACACTGGGTTCAGTAAAAAGCAATTTGAAAGTATTTACTTTATGTCCTCAGTAATGGTATCAACAGCGGCAAAATATATGTGTTCTTAAATATATCTGCAAAATTCTGATTCTTCTACAGTGTGGAAAAAAAAGGTAAATATCTAGTAGCTAACACAAGTGCATTCCCACTCCTGATGGCACCCACACTCCCAAAACATAATCTGCCCTTCAGCTTTGAGTGAAAGTTGCTTCTTTCACAGTAGTGATCACCTTCCTTTTTATTAGGGAAAAGCTAAGTTGACCAAATTACTTTACCATCTTATTTCCTGCTAGGGGCCAGCTCTGTTTTTCTCCTGTTTCCATCTCAGTTTCAATTAATTAGCATGACACTGCCACAACTAAATGGTGTATGTGCACGTGAACTAACTCTTAATGCTAAGTACACTATTATGTTATTTTCATGCACGATTCTGTAACATTAGAAGACAAAGCAAAGGTAAGTTAGACCTGACAAATGACCTGGATGCAGGGCAAGTCATTTTATCAATATTTCAGTCTGAGAAAGGAGAGTATTTCCAGTGCGCATACACATATGGAATGATTCTGAGGAGTAAGAAGAGGAACAGGAGAATATGTTCATAGGAAGATCTAATTTGAGGATGTATTGAAAAGCGCACATGTAATCAGGCAAGGGTACTCTGCTTCCAAGTGAGAAAGGAAACAAGTTTATTTTATAAGTAACAGTTAAATGTTCAGGCAGGTAATTAAAGTGCTTTAGTGAGACCACTTTGGGATACCAAATACTTTGAAGATTATATATTCCCACATATTTCATGTTCAGTGTTCCTCTAAGTAAAATATGTGGTTCCCTTTAGTTAATCAGTTATGAATTGTACTTTAAAAGTAAGGGGACATCTTTGATAATGCACATATTAAACTTTTCATTAAACTACCAAATTTAAATTCTACCTTTTTGTGCACTCTGACATTTTTGTCTGGCATTTTCATTAATTTTGCGACATACATAAATGTAGCTGAAATGTTAACTGATCAATACTTTGTCTCTCTCATGTAGCACTACAGCAAAGCTCCCCAAGGACCATGCAGCAGTACAGAAATTAAATGTGTAAAATATCAAATGTTAATGTTAAACACAGCAGCACTTACTGTATAACGACTGAAAAGGCTAAAAGAATTCCAAATGGACAGATGGTAGCACAAATTATCTACAATCACATTTAAAGATTAAAGTTTGTCCCATAAAATAATTCATTGACTCAAGTTGAAGTGTGTCCTTTTACTGAGAGCTCAGTTGTCCAATTATTTTTGTGCTCATTACAGTGAGAAATGACAGTATTGGAAAAAAAGTGAGCACACTTTTTTCCCCCTACATTGCACCTACTGACATCTGCAAGAACACAAATGTCTGGCCAAGAAGCTGATGGAAATTAGGCCCAATTTAGCAGACATTTGAGAGCCCACAGTAGATTAATCTAAGGAAAAAACATCTCTTTTCCATACTCTAATAAAGTTCTTCATCCTGACACATACCATATTAATTACTGAATTAAAAAAATATAAATATTAACTGCAAAATTATCCAAAGGTCTGTTTAAATACAGAAAATCAATCATACAAATTTACAGTGAAGGCTTTCTCTACTTATGCCATTCTTTTCCATTGCATTTAATTTCTTAAGAAGCATTAACACAGGCACATAACATATTCTTATCAGCCGCTAGAAATAACAGGGCTATATGTAATATAATAAAGCTGTTCTGGAACTCAAACAGTAATTTAACATTGTTGCCATAGACTTATCTAACAGGAAATAAATCTGAATAAACTGTGGAGAATATAAAATCTTCTGATGGTTCAAATCCAAAGCCATATTCTAGCCAGAGTAATCTATGTTTCATGCGCTATTTATAAATATATTTGAATATCTGAAAAATAACAAATAATATGCCACAGCTAGATTGGCATAAGAATACAAAAAATGTTTCTGGGTAGGAATTATTGTTTTGCCCTGAATTACTGAGGCACAGAAAAAAAAAGTGGCGTCAAAACCTTAAGTCATTCAGACAAAATCCCCAGTGAAGGAGATGAAATTACAAAGTTCAACAGAAACAGGTAAAACATTGTTTAGTTGAGGAAGTGCATCATCAGGATCACTAAAAACATAACTTCTAGGCTTCTATACTTCCAGGTACATCATGTGCAAAACCAGTTATTGAGCTGGTGCATTTGGAGAGATTTGAGAACGAACCATTGTCCCAAATAACGTAATGGTTTGAGACAGCTGAGCCCTGGAGTATAAACAATCAGCAAGTCCCTTCAATAAACACATACAGTCTTGATGACCAACACTGTGACTCTCCAAGGAGAATGACATCAAAAATGCTGCCAGTGAACACCTCAGCGTGTAGAGCATAAAGCAGATAACTGCAGCATGTTACAGTCACCATATTAATGGAGGCTTTATGTGGGTTTAGAAGATGAGTCCTCGTTTCCAGATCTCTTATTATTTACAACTATATTTCTAAAAGCTCAGCTAGTCTGCCAGAATTTCCACCCCTGTGGTCTATTGTATCAGTAGCCCCATCAGAAAGTAAAGACTTGGGGAGAGATATGAGACAAGGGTACCAGTAATTGTAATGGCTGGAACTTGGGACAATGGGAGATCTGGAAAATCAACCCTCACACATGTAACTTACGTGAAATGGCTGTAAATCTGTATTGGAATGTTATCCATCAAGGTATGTCTTCACATCCAACAGGAAATAAAAAGTGGTTAGTTTAAAAGTTTACTTCTCGTACATTATTTATTTGTCTGAATGCAGAGTTGGAATGCTCCAAGACAGTCTACTTCTCATCTGCTTTCTGGCACTGTTATTTCAGTGTGATATTCTCTAACCTCTGGGAAATGACTTCAAGAGGAGACACAATTTGTATAGTAGTGAAGAGATGAAAATGACACATATAGGTACAGTTTTTTTAATAGACTCTATTAAATTGAAGTGTAACCTTAATGTAAGCATAATTCAGCATAACACATGCAAGTAGACCACTCTCAAGAGTTTTTAAGGGCCTACGGTAGCTTTGAAATTTCAGAAACCATCTAAATTCCAAAGCTTATGATCATGATAGAAGTTCACACAGATATGACTTGCCTAGTGAAATCTTACCCATTTTTTGCCCCACAGTGGGATGTTTTGATCTCTGGGGAGAATAATACGAGGTTGAAAAGCACAGGATGCACTTTGGATGCAGAGCAGGAACACATCTGTCAAGTCTCAGCACTTATGTAGATGTAATATATCTGTAACTACCACAACCACCACATAGCAAAACAAATCCTAAAAGGAAACTAAGAAGAGCAGGCTTTT
>WYDI02020600.1:0-12246 GCA_009867235.2 Psittacus erithacus | reverse complement strand
AGGTGTCCTGTCTCTGCTTCCTCCCGGCTTCCCCTCCTCCCTGGCAGAGCATGAGACTCAGAAAGTCCTTGGTCAGAATAAGCATTGCTGAGCAGCAGCTAAAAACATCGGTGTTATCAGAGATGTTCCCAGACCAAAAGTCAAAACCACAGCACTGCATCAGCTACTGAGAAGGAGAAAAATGACTGCCACTGCTGAATCCAGGACACATTTAAAGACAGAAAGGAGACAGTGGGTTTAATGAGTCTTCTGTTTGCATTCTCAGCCTTGGCTTCATCTTTCAGTTATGCACTTTAGACATCTGTGCAAAACATTTTACATGGAACAGCCACTAAGGTATTCGTTTTTTCAGCAAATACTCCATTTTCTGCAATGCCCCAGCATTTTTTTACACCACTGCTATAGCATCTGGCTTATGTGCATAATAGCACTGTATTTTGTCTCCCGTAATGTATGCATGAATTAGATATCCATGTGCATCTACCTATATATCAAACCATACATGCATTTACCTGTGTAGAGGTGTATAAGACTACATCATAAAATTCTGTGAGCAGAAGAAAAAGAAGGGAAATTATTTACCCTAAATCAGATACCCCACATCATACAGAGAATCTATTTTGCAGGTCGTGTTCTCAGAAGCTCAGGTATGGGAGCTGCAGTGATGACACAGAGGAACAGATCAGGCAGGAACTACAGATGACCACTTGAAACCCAGCATTTAAGATATGTGGCACTTACATTTCTCTTCATGGTTTTCTAGGTTGCATAAAGTATGGCTTTATACATGTAACCTCTATGAATTGTTCCACTACACTTAGAGGTGATAATCAATAGAGTTTGGGGAAGAAAGAGCGGCAGTCTTGCTAGCAACATGAAAAAAAATTGTAATTGTTTATCCAAGTAACTTTTTTTCCAACATTTCTCCATTATTTGTACTTTAAATCTACTGCACAACTGAGGATCAAAGAATCTAAATCAGTTGAAAAATATCATAGTCAGATATGACTCAGTAGAAAATAAAACTGCAGCATAACAACTGTGCCTCAGTGGAGACCAATGGCATTTCATCTAAATAACACATTGAGCAAATCTTGTAACTGTATAAACAGACATTGAAACTAATAGAAAAACAACTTGCTGCAGGAAAAACATCACCAAAACAAATGTTTTAAAACCAATAACAAACAAAGCATATCAGAGTAATAAATGTTGATGAAAACAATTAAAATTATGAATAGATCATTCTCATAATTCCTGCCTCAGAAAAAATCAATTTAAGCAGCTTCTAATACAAAAGCTAAGAGCAGAAATATAATTAAAATGAATACAATATATTTAGTACTGAAGGCAAAGCATACAGTCTCTGAAGAACTGACTTTCACTTGCATTACCTTGTCTTGATGTTCTTTCTTCATCAGTGTGGGCAAGACTCAGGGAGTGAATGGATCTCTTAGTAGTGTTGTATTGCTGTAGAGAGACAGTGAAAGGGTACTTAGCCCTGGCACAGAGCAGGAGATCACTAAGTGGTGGCTCCAGCTGGAAGAGCTTTGCTGTGAAGGCAGCATACCCTCTGCTATAGGGTGCCAGGCAGGGTGCTAGTGACCACTACCCCTCAGGGTTCCTGTACCATCCAGCTCTGCTCTGCTACAGCAAATGAAAAGAGTTCAGAAGTCTGGCCTGAGGTTTTCTTCATGCTCAAAGAGCTCTGAAAAGGATAGTCAGTGGCCAGCTGATGTGGGAGGTTCCCAGCATTTCTGGTTTGGGTGGATTGCTTAGGTATAGATGGTTGTTGAAAGGCAGTGGAGAAAGGGCAAGGTGTTGCTGTTGAACGGGAAGAATTGCTCTCATTCCTTGTTTGAACAGAAAAAGCCTTTATCTATCTTTGGGGATTTTTACACTGGCAATATTGTGGCTTTCAGAATTCTGACTGGTCCTTGCCATCCTCTGCTCTCTTATAGCCATGACAGTACTGTGAGTAAATCCACTGCGTAGTAAATGTAATAACCCAGACTGTGATAGGATGCTGAGGACACTGGCGTAGGTGCTGTGCTCAGTGACTTGACAGGGTCAATACTGGAAGACTTTGGATGCTTTAGGAGAGAGGATGTCCAGATACGGTCACCAGTACACCCAATTTGTCTCGCTCTTCCAGCTGAGGTTCTGCCAATGCACCAGAAAAGTGTTGCTGTGTCCAGATACTGTGGAAAAAACTAAAGAACTTGCACACACATCTGAAAGCCCCAGCATAGACCCCAGCAAGATGGGGCAGATGCAGACAATGACCACAGCAAAAGTATCAACTGGAAAAATGTGCTTTCTTTGTATTGTTTCAAGTGTTCTCAATTGATGTCAGTTGTTTTTCAAATGGAGAGATTGGTATCCTGCCTCCTCCTCTCTCCCATTCTCTGAGTACCAGACATTCTCGATGAAGAAAAGAAGTAATCCTTTTGGATAGTCACCAATGTTTGTAATTGCTTGGTGCCAGAATGTTAATGAGTGGCAGGTTTGCAGAATATAAGGATTTAAATATTGGATGTTGAGTGTGTATCCACAGCATGCTGGTGATAATTTCTTTGCATGTGTGTGTGTTTGCTTATTCATCACTTATGGAAGAGTGTTTGAAAATAAAGATTTCTGGGGCTCAGCTATACAGATGGAATTGGCCGTACAAGATCTTCCTTTTAAATTAACAATTCTTACTCTCCAAGGAAAGAAAAGGCCTCTATTAGGAGAGCCTCATCTCAGTCTCTTCTTATTGTCTTAATTGAGCCTTTGAATTGCAGTCAGTAAAAGCTCACAGCAGATACAGTATCCAATCAGATGTATATTTTTAAATTAATCTACATTTGAATACCTTCCCTGATTTCCCAACAGCACCTGCAAAAAAAAAAAAAAAAAAGGAAAAAAAAAGAAGGAAAAATGTTTGAAAAGAAAGGGAATACATTTGCAAGTTTAATTTCCCTAGGGAGAAGCGAGCTTTTCAGAGCAACTTTGATTTGTTTCTTTCTTCTTTGTGTAACCTGTAGTTTAATTTTTGTTCACATTTTTGCATTTACATTTGCATGATAAAAGAGGTTCCGCTTTTCTTTTAAAGATTGCTCTAGAAAGTCAAAATTTTTCATAGGAGAAAACCAGCAATAAAATGAAAATTTAAAAATTGTCTCCCTTTTCAGTAATTTGTATATACAACCCACTATGATTTCTAATGCTTTTACTGATACGAGCAGACAACTGCGTTTTTCAGAAGGTTGTATGAAATACTGTTGCACTGCTATTTTAATGGTGATTCTGTAAGTTGAGTGCATTTTTAATGGAATGAATCATCCCAGAGATGGAATTTTTCATCGTCAATGTCGAAGATTCAATTTTCAACAAATTTTTTCCAACCCAAGCAGATGTTTGGGCTGCTCAGCATCCTTTCTAAAAGCTTCTTTCATGCCATCTATTCTGCAGCTGATGTGATTGTGAAAGTGGGGGTGAAATGACATAGAAAATCTTCGGAGCAAAGCAGAAAAATTCTCTGATCTGTATTTGTTAGAGCTGGAGGACTATGGTTATTTCCTCTCAGGGATGTTTTACACTGGGATTTCTGAATTTGCTCTTGTCTCCTGACAAAGCAGAAGCAACACTATCTATTAACATGTATATAAGCTATACTTCTAGACATATATGAGATGAGATGTTTGCTTTTCGCACAGGATCTGCATTTTGCATTCCTGTGGTATACGTGTCACATAGAAGTATGTGGAGCTTAGTCTTGGGACCTGTTTTATCATGGGTCTGGTGTTTCATCTGATGGGTGCCCCTCTTCCTGGGTTCCTCAGCCTTCTCAAGTGCAGCAAGCAGATTTTCAGGCAGTATAGCAAACTGCAGAGTTTATGTTATACTTCAGGAAGCAGGAGCACAAAGAAATTTCTGGGTATCCAGAGCTAGAAATCCAACATTTACTAAACAAAGCTCTTCTCTACATTATATATTCCAGGCCATTACATCCTTCAGAACATGGTTATTATAGACTTCAAGCTCTCAGATACATGCATACACATATGTGTCTTCTGCCACCAAATACAACCTGCACACCCTTGCCACCTTGGAGCAGCTTCTTTTGAAGCAAGTGACCTTTTGAAGGAGATGGTGTATGTATAGCTTTTCACAGGCTCAGCTTCATCTGAACTGGTGGCCCCTTGTGCCCTTTGCCTGTTAGCATATTTAGGATTACTCAGCCCCATACTGATTCGTAGCCGCCTTTTTCTATCCTAATTATCAACTAAAATGTTATAATGATATAAAACCTATATCATATGCTGGTTAACATTCTTAAGTACAGAAATATGAATTTTATAAAGCATAACTCTCTGTGTATTACATGTTATGGTAATGCAGGTGGTTTGAATCCTATCCTTTTAGATTCTGATGTGGTATAAACACCACATAGTACCTGGGCCAGTCATGGTATTTCATGAGTAATGAGTTGGAGAGACCATTTGCTCATTCTTGTGCCAGTCTGTCTGAAAGAGGAGTAACTTGGGTAATAGAGACAATTTATTTACCTGTAACTTTTAGTGAGTAGAGGTAGAAAGGTGAGAAAGAGAGAGAGAGGGAGAGAAAAATATACTAAGGTAAAAATGTGAAAGTCATAGAATCCTAGAATAGTTTGGGTTGGAAGATCACCTAGTTCCCTCCTCTCTGCCACAAGCAGGAACATCTTCCACTAGACCAGGTTGCTCAAAGCCCTCTTCAACCTGGCCTTGAACACTTCCAGGGATGGGGCAGCCACAACCTGTCTGGACAGTTTTTGGTTTTGGAGCCATCTGATTTTCCATTTGGTCAAGCTCATATTCAAGTTTCTGTCTTTCACTTTAGAGAGCTTGATTTTTCTCCTGAGTTCAGGCAATGAACAATTTTGTCTCAGGAAATCCCTTGCTTTAGTGTTTTGCTAAAAAGCAGTAACACTTCAGGAGCTTTATTTGCTCATTAAGAAAACTGAGAGAAAGGTGGTTTGGTTTTATGTAGAGGAATTCTCAAGTGTTTTTAATTTCACAAATCAGTCAGTGTTAGGTAACTGTGTACAACAGCAGGATGAGCCTTTTGCCTCTTGCTGAAAAAGGTTTTATGTTGACAAAATAATGGCTGTAGGGATTCAGTGTGAGTGATATGAACCATTTCTGAAATGAGCCATTAAAGGTTGTTTCCAAACACCCTTACAGCCTCTTCAAAGGGGAACAAATACGCTTGGTGTTTGTTAGTACCGAACATCAGAGAGAGCTCTTGAAGACTCACATGGATATACACCTTACTGGTCTGTAACATCATGTCATGACGTTGGATCGAGCCCTAAACACCACTCAAGGGAGTGAAAGTTTGGCTTACACTCCTGGTTCCAGGTCAGATCAAGGGTTAAAGAGAGAATTCATACACTACAGGAATTACAACAGTGCTTAAAGCAAGGTTTTTAAAGCCTTTGGTAACACTGGCCCCACAGACTGATTCTCCTCAAGAAGGTCAGGGTCAGAGCTGCAGGTGATGACCTTGATTGCATCAAATGCTATCGTTGTGCTACTTTGAAAGCAGATGTTTTTTATTTTCTGGCCTTTTTTTGGTGGTGGGGGAGGGTGGTGGTGTTGTTCAGATGGGTTTTTTTCCTGTTAGACCATTAAGGATGCTGCTTTTCTTTTATTCTTCAGTCCCTCCTTTTGTGCTACTATACTGTGCAACAGCAGTACACCTTGGGTGAAAAGCCTTGTTTCTTTGTCAGTAGAGTTTGTACTTCCACAGCACTGATCACAAAAGCATTTTCCACTGTAAATTTCAAGCACATTCTGTGGATACACTAGGTATATGCAAAAATTTTTAATGCTAAAAAGATATAAAATTTTTAAAGAGCCTGGTTTATCCCTGAAAGAAGTAGGTTGTTGAATTAATTATTTTTCACACTTAAGTCTCTTTTCCTACTTTATCAATGGTTTTATCCTATCTGAAAGCTACACTGAATGTTTACTGTTCGTTCAGGAAACTGAGCAATAAAATGGCTACTGCGCACACATTTCTTTCTTTAGTTTCTCTTTGCTAGACGTTTGCAGGATAGTTTTTTCATTATGTCCTATTAGATATAAATTATAGAATGTCAGGATTTTCTGCATATTTGTGTTGTCCCACATTTTAAATTCAACTTTTACTGCATGAATAACAGTTACAAAATAAACCTACCAGGATGTAGAAAAAGATAATCTTAAACAGAAACCTTAGCACATAATTTTAAATTACAATTTTTCTTGCTGCTTTTTTTTTTTCAAGCTCCTTGTTGATACATGTACATATCCCACATAACCAAAACCAAGGCTTACTAATAGGAGCACAAGAAACACTTTGTCTTAAAGGGAAAAAAAAATTGATATTCTGGTGCAATCTTCAATGCTTCTAAATTATTGAGCAACCTAAAGCCTTTCTCTTCATTCTTTACTGCAACAAACAAATAAATACTTATCTTCCACAGTTTTCAAATTTTTTTATCCACCATTCTTTACCCACCAATGGGTAAATGGAAGTCTGATCAGTTGTAATCATTCCTGATTTCTTTTTATTTTTCCAATTTGTATTCTGAAAGGATTGTCTCATTTACCTTAACAAACAAGAAGGTTCATTTATTTGTGTAAATCCAAATATAATTTGATTTCCTTTTGTATAATTTATAATGGTCAAATGGCTTGTAATTTTTCCTATATCAGACAATATATCACGATTTTTCTCCCACCTACCCCCCTTTTAAGACCTCACTTTTTTAAAATAAAGTATTTTTCCACCAGATTGGAAAACTGCACACTATTGATACAATAAATTACCAAAGCAATAAAAGTATATATGAATAATAAAACTATCCATTGTCATAGCCCATTAATAAAAACGCCATTGCAGGGCTTAAAATTGTGCTGCTTCAATTTGTAAAACCGAAGTAGGACTAAGATTCAGTTTTCATAGGTGGTAATTGCAATTTCACACAGCTTCCCTGAAGTTCAGTCACTAACCAGTCTTAACAGGGAAAAATTGCTCTACATACTTCTTTTGTTTTCATGATGCTGTGTTGGTAAGGAAGAAAAGCAAATTAGTCCTCATTCTAAACTAGCAAAGATTGGGAGTCCCCAGCGCATCATGTCACTAGTTGTGAAAAGGAGGTAAATAAAGAAAAATGTAGTTTTGGGTAGAAATCCAAGCCCAGATGGGGTGGGGATATAACACAAGCAAACAAGTACTGTTATGACATCTTCAATATGAAACATTTCTGCTTAGGGATATTTATTGATTTATTCACCTATTTTACAAAGAAACACATCCCACTTCCCATGAAAACATACAAAAGTACTCAAAAAAAGTACAAATTTTCTGTTATGGCTGATTTTGAGAAAGAATTTTTATTTGGCCGTGCTAAATTACTGAAACATTAAAATCAAACATTGCTTGGCTACAAAATAACTGAAAGTTAGCTAACTAATGATGTGTCTAAGGAACTGTTGGCATGATGCAACCCTTCCCTGCTGCTTGTGTGCAAAGGAACTTGCTGCGAATGAGGTTTTCCTTCATTTTCACATAACAGGTGGATGATTGGGTTAATTTGACTTAATGATGCATTGCAGCACAGATTTATTTCCTTGCAGTCATGCACAGCTTCCCTATATGAAGGCAATCTTGTGGTATGATCTGCTGGACAAAATGAGGAGCAGTGCCCTCCCAAAGCCATCACACCCAGTTTTCTCAATGCTTAGTGCTTTCTGATCAATATTTAACATTATGTTTGATCATGCAGAGGTAGAACCTTTCTGATCTAATAAGTGAAAGTTTTTTATGCTTACATGCATTTGAGCAAAAGCCTGTGTGCTTTTACTGGGCAATTACACTGTGTGCAAAGACTCGTCTGTCCATAGGATATGATTGGGAAATGTCAGTTGAAGACAGCAAGGGCCTAATGCATAAGTTAACATTTGGTGAAGACTTTTTAAATGACTGAAAATACTAGTTATGTGGCAGCGTGAAAATGTGTTAATGTTAATTGGTTCCAAGGTGTTGATCACTCTTGTCCAGCCTGAGAAAGCAACTGATTAGTCCCAGTAAAACTGAATTTATTACATTTGAGCACTTTCTCTGCTGTTCACAGTTACTGTAAATAAAAGTGGCCATTTTATTTATCTTTTTATAAAGCTATTTATGATGATCTTTTCCAGACCTGATGTTTGAATTTGTTCTGGAAAGTTTCAGTTAAATGGTTCAGACACAAATACTGATAAGTAAATAAATTGTAAAAAAATTTATTCCAATCAAGCGTTACCTCAGGCAAAAAGCCATTAGGGAAATTTTGGCTGTTCTCCAAATCTCTAGTTTTTGTAATTTTTTTCTTTTTTAAAAAAGGAAAGATCATGACATTTTAAGCAGTGTGGAGAATACTTAAGTACTTGTCAGGAAGAGAATTGTGTTCAGGATGTGTTAATTACTTTATACAGAAATTATTTTTCTCAAGTGCATTTCCAGTATCAAGGGTTGACTGAACCATATGGGTGGTGTTGAGACATGGGATGGGGAATGAGAGGGAAAAGAGGGAGGAGAGGACACAGCCACACAACATTTCCTGCACAAGGGGCACCCAATGATCCTCTAATATCTCTGGTCCTTCTCATCCCTATAGCTGTTCTGCCTTTGCTATGACTACTGCCTCTCAGCTTTGAAAGCACAGCTTCCCTTATAAAGCCTGTTTCACATATATCTGAAGGAGTATCTGGGCTGACCTTGTGAAAACAAGACCATTTTGTCATGTTACTTCTCTCCATGATTATTCCAGCCCAGGGTGGCAAAGTGTTTCTGCATATCCTTGACTTTCAGAGTAAATAGTCCTGGAATGGAATTCATAGTCTTTAGGTATTGTACACAAACAAGCCTAGGGATTGTCTGCTATAAAAGGAAAAATTCAGCATTGTCTTTTTAAAACTCTCAAGTTGATCTAATTGAGCTTTAAACTTTAAAAAATATTCACTGAATAGATAAACAGGTAGTTCCCATTCCGCATGTGTCTGTGTCAAGATCCAAGGTTATAAGTGCTCTGAATAAGATGTCTGGAAGAAAAAGAGGTGAAACTGTGAATAATCCATGGGATTTAAATTGAGCAATCTGCAGATTTAAAAAAGGCTTCAAGCCTGTCCGGCTTGCAGAGAATAGTACTTGTGAAACAGATTGTTCAAGAAACAAAAGAAAAGAAGTGCAAAGTATTTATTTTTACCTATATTTTTAGCAATATTTTCCTTTAATATTATTTATTATTTGTTTGTATATACTTGCTTGCACACTAAGTCAGTGCATCATTGAATTGGTCATTATAATCTTAGGAAAAAAGCCACTAATTTCTGCTAACAGTGAAATACAAGGAGATTGTGCTGGGTAGCTTTATATCCTTAAACTGAAACAATTTATGGTGTTGACTTTCTGGGCATGTTTCTAGATTTTGAACTCTCTGTTGTTCCCAGCAGCAGTTAGCTAGTCAGCTTTAACATAGGCAACTTATTCTTAATCCAAGATACATCCTTCCACTTTGTTCGTTTTTTTGCTTTTTTGTGAGCTGTGTTAATCTATTAATGAAACTAGAAGATACATTGACATTATCTGAGCCCCACCTTCAGACTGATCATTATTTTAATGAACTCCATTTTAATGAACTGTTCTATTAGAGTAAATGTGCATACTATATACATGTTGACGTGTATTTGCTTGCTTAGGCCTTTAAATAAAATCCCTTAAAAGCATGCAGAGCTTGCTTTATTGTTTATCAGTTACCTTTTAGTATAGTATATGAACTCAAAGGCCACAGGTGACCTCAGATCATAGCTTTAGAAGTTGCTTTCCTGTACTTCTTGTCCTGGTTTCTGCTGGAACAGAGTTAATTTTCTTCCTAGTAGCTGGTGCAGCGCTGTGTTTTGGATTTAATCTGAGAACAATGATGATAACACAGTGATGTTTTTAATTGTTCCTAAGTAATGCTCACCTCGATCAAGGACTTTTCAGTCTCATGCTCTGCCAGTAAAGAGGGGCATGGGAAGCTGGGAGGAAGCAGAGAGAGGACACCTGACCCAAACTAACCAAAGGGGTATTCCATACGACAGCGCGTCATGCCCAGTGTGTAACCTGGGGGGAGTCACCTGGAAGGGACCAGTTGCTGCTTGGACCAGGCTGCGTATTGGTCAGCAGGTGGTGAGCAATTGTATTGTGCATCACTTGTGTTTCCAGAATTTTATTCCTCTTCCTGTCTCTTCTATGATTCTTATTAAGAATTATAATATAAATATTGTTATTTTTATATTTCACTTTATTTAAATTATTAAACTGTTCTTGTCTCAGCCCATGAATTTTAACTGTTTTCTGATTCTCCTTCCCATCCCCTCTGTGAGAGCAGAGGGAAGTGAGTGAGAATCTGCATGGCACTGAGTTGTCTGCTGGAGTTAAACCATTACGCTTGTAAATAAACCTCCAGGTACTTCACAGGGGCTGTGTAACCCATTTGTTATGTTACTTCTGAATGTTTTCTGTAAAACAGATCCTTCACAGTCAAAGTGAAAATGTTCCACCCTGTTATTTCTGAGCCTTAATAGACTTAATAGGAGTTTATGTTATCTAGTTCTCTCTGGCATTAATTTCGGTAACATTTTTAATTTTCCTTTAAATTATGAAACTGTGAAAAAATGATTTGGGGTTGGCTTGACTTGTTTGGGGTTTTGTTTGTTTGTTTTTCTGGTTCATATTCTGAATAAATAAAAATACTGTGCATTAGGTATGCGACCCTCTGTATCCAACTGTTGCACCAAGATCTGCCGGCTTGTACTCATTTAGTTTGAAGTCAGTCCTGCTTAATCCTGTTTTCCTTATTGTAATCTCAACTCAGATGAGAAAGTCTTAGTATGCCCTGCAACACTGTGTTCACCCTAATGTCTCTACTATAGAAGTAAAAATTGCAAGAATAACAAATAAATTAACTTGAAACAGGGTGAGAAAGGTTTCCACAAAGTGCAGGAGTGTCCAGGGAGTTTACATTATGCTTTCACTGTCTTCTTTTATTTGACTGCTAAGAACAATCATTATTTTGCATCCATTTGCTTGATATAGTTGCATGGAAGGAGCTGTGCTATGATGGATGGAGCTGTCTTAAATCCTGCTGAGCTGGGTATTTAACTATTGGGCCAATGCATTGGGTTTACCAACAGCTGTACTGTGGGAAGTCAGAACTGCCTTTCCCCTTCTTTCAAGGTAATAAAACAGAGTATAAGGGGAAAGCCTGTATAGATTTGGAGATAATTTAAGACATACTTTTTGCTCCTGTACAGGCAAAGCATGTCAGACAGATGATTTCACAAAGGTTCTATCCTCAGAGATTTTCACTCAGAAATGATCCATGCCCTTCTAACCTAAACACAGACGGAAGATGAATCAATGACAGTATCACATATTACTGGGAGGGGCAAGTCTTATGATTTGGAGTCCTTTAATGGAATGAGAGAAGTAGTATCATGAAAGGACAAAACAATAATACTTTCTGGTTTATGGATCCTCCTCTAGTTCTTCTTCATAAACCATGTCACTGACATTTCAAACTAAAATGCTAGGTGCTTTACCTTTAGATTACTTGTCTCAGTGTCCCCTTGTTTCTGCATTCAGGGGAAGCTGCAGTTGCAAATTCTGTAAGTCTTCCGAGTGATATATTTTAACTTTGTTTGAAATGTCACGAGTCTTTCTTCCATAGTGAACAGCATGGAGATTTCTCTGTCTTTGCTTCTTCAGTCCATTGCCTTCATTAGGTTCATTTATCCAGCATGAATTCAAACTTTTTTAATTAAAAATATATAAATAATTGCTATCATTATGATTAAAGGTAAAATAATTGGAAATAAATTATCACTGACTTTATTATCTGTGCAACTTGGGATGTGTATAATTTACAAATAGTCAAAGCTGTATTAGGTAGCAATAGCCTCATGGTATTCATGGTGAGAGTTAAAGTTCTTTTCAAATAGTTGACCTCATTGAGGAAGTCACCAAGGAAGTGATTGATTTTCAGAGGCACTAAGCACCCACAGCTGAACTTAACATGGAGGACCTGACCAGTGATTTGTGTCACAGCCTCCCTGTTTCTCTGGGAATTGGCACAGCTACAGGTTGGGCAGAGAAGAGATTCAGAGCAGCCCTGTGGAGAAGGACTTGGGGGTGTTGGTCAATGAG
>WYDI02020599.1:10589-61309 GCA_009867235.2 Psittacus erithacus | reverse complement strand
AGGGATGGGGAGGAGAATCAAAAGAATACAACTTCCACAGGTTGAGATAAGAACAGTCCAGTAACTAAGGTATAACACAAACCACTATTGCTACCACCAATAATAATAATGATAAGGGAAATAACAAGGGAAGAGAATGCAACAGCTCACAACCGACCGATACCCAGCCCCACCCCAGCAGAATCTCCCTTCCGGGTAACTGCCCCCAGTTTATGTAGTGGGCATGACATGCTGTGGTATGGAATACCTCTTTGGCTAGTTAGGGTCAGGTGTCCTGTCTCTGCTTCCTCCCAGCCTCCCCTCCTCCCTGGCAGAGCATAAGGCTCAGAAAGTCCTTGGTCAGTCTAAACATTCTAAGCAACAGCTAAAAACATTGGTGTTATCAGTGCTGTTCCCAGACCAAAATCAAAAACACAACACTTGCACCAGCTACTAAGAAGGAGAAAAATGACTGCTACTGCTGAACCCAGGACACCAAATCTCTTGACATCCCACTTTTTGACACAGAAGATCCATCTCTGAATGCATCTCTCCCTCTTCAGTTGCCAAAGGCAAGAGATATGCTATAGTGTAAAGTTCTTCCAGCATCAGTCAACTCTAAAACTGGTAAAAAAGTATTATAAAAATATAGACTTTTTTTAACATCTTTTTTACTCATGAAAGTGTTGTTCTTTTCAGAGTTTCTAGCAGGTCTTACAAGCAGTAGTGCCGGAGACCCAAAGGCCAATATTTTAAAGTTAGAGCCTCAGAATTGTAAAATAACATGCTGCAGTATATAAGAATGGTTGAAGACTTTTCAGCTTTCTAGTTAAGAAAATTACCTAGACATTTCTGAGTACTGATAAGTAATGAAATTGAACTGTGGCAGTTAAGAAAAATGTTTTTTAGGCATCATGTTATGTGATAAAGTAGCTGCAGTCACTAGGATACATATAAAACCTCAAACTGCAACCGCAAGTGATTGAATGTATTGGTTCCCCTTGCTCATTTACTTTTCCAGTCACCTCTGAGGAAAATTAAGACCTCTCTTTCCTCTGTGGTATATGGAAAGGCAGGTCTTCTAAGGGACTGCTAAAGAGAATCATAGCCACTTTGTCTGGCTCTTCTGAGGCATGAGAGGGTGAGGAGATGAAAGGGACAAACCAGACTTCTGGAAAACACTGGGGAAAACAAGAGGCCAGTGGTATGGGATGCAGAGCTGGAAGGCATCTCTCTTCCTCTGTGCAGGTGGCATAGGACAGAGCCTCCCTGAGTGCTGGAAGGCACAGTTCGTGTCTATGTTCATCCAAAAATCCACGTGTTCTGTGTTTATACAGGACACAAATTTATCCTAAAGGTCTCTCTCAGAGAGGGAGTTAATGCACAGCGTAATTTTGAACACCGCACAAAAGCCACAGACAGATTTGTTGCTAAGGGTTGCTTCAAAGATGCTTTTAGCATACAGTGTAGTGTTCAGCACCATAGGAATCCATACATAAGATTTATTCTTAAGGTATGTCACAGTCTTTAGTACAATGTGTGCTTTTGAGCACCATAGAAAAGCTTAAACATAGACAATCATTTTTGTCCCCAGAGGAAGCCTTGAACTGAGGCTGGAGCCACATACAGCATAATAGAAAGACAAAAAAAGAAAAAATTAAAAAAGGTGCAGAGATTCCTGTCTGTATCATGTACTGAATGAAACAGGAATTTTGTTAAAGAACGATCAAGGCTGACATTCTGTATCTCAGCATATTTGCACATTACACTGCAGATCCGCAAGGTGCAAAGAGCCCATCTGGAAGGTGACACAGAGGCCTCCTCTAGTCCTCATTGTTACTGTCATTTATCTCATGTTCTTTGTATACAGGTACTCTTTAACACTATAACTCCCTAACCCAACTCAAAGAGCTTGGGAGCTTGCTTTGCCTGAAGGATAGAAGTTACTCAGATCACAGAATTACAGGATTATTCAAGTAATTGAAGAGATCTCTTAAAGTCATCTAATTCAACCTCCTGCTCAGAGTCAAGGTTCAAATCACACCTGGTTACCCAGGGCTTTATCTTGTCTGGTTTTGAGGGGTGAAGACTACAGTAAGTCTCAGAACTGTAACAGGGAGGAAGTAGGGTCAGAACAGGGGAGATAAAGACTGAGGAAGAGAGGGAAGAGGAGAACTCGGTAGAGGAGGTAATGAACCTCTTTTTTCTGGCATCTATGCAGTGAATATAAATATGATGATACTGGCAACAGTACAAGGTACCTCCAGTGAATAAATACCAAAGTAGAAGGGAAAAAGCAAAGTGAATCTTTTCTCTAATGATTACTTTTAAGATATGCTAAATAAATGAGTTCAAGGTGAGTGATGGGTCTCTGTTATGCCATCAGTTATATTTATTAAAAAACTTGCGTATTTTAAGTATAGGCATATGTAGTGATGCAAGTTTATGTAAAGAATAACATGTGAATGATGGTTAATTTTAACATCTGACTTATTTACATTAATCAGTGAAACTCAGAAATTATCTAGAGTGCAAACAACAGGAAAGTTTATAGAAGAGCACAGAACTTGGTAACTAAGTAGATAGATTGAAAAACTGTCTTAGGCAGTTAGCACTTGGTGCTTAGGCTGCAAAGAGCTGGTTGCAATGACAGATATTAAAAACATTCAGGAATGGTAATGAACAAGTATGAGGTTAAATTAAATGTTCCAGAAGGTATACATAATTCCTAGTAGAGCAGTAAGCCAGGATACAGCTAAATATGAGCTGTATTACTGTGCTACAACCCCTCCTGCCTAATTGTTTTACAGAGAATATAAATAATATGTTGTTTTACAAATGTATGCCTAACTGAGGTGCCCTGAACTCCAATTTTTTACCTCTTTCTTTTGATTCTAAGAAACTAACCATGTTATGTCTACATTTTAGTTACATATCTAATCTTAGATGACGTTTTACAATTATACAATAAGCATCTTCAATGGATATGGTATGATTAATCGTAATATGTTTATAGGTAGATCTGCTCCTTTCTAAACCACATTCTGTAGGATGCAACTGGATGCCTAGCAAGAGTTTTGAATCTTCAGATGCTACCTGCGGTATTCAGCTTCTTTCAAAATCAGGCCACATCTAACAAGTTATGAAACAAAACCAAACCAAAACAAAAAACCACACACACACACACACAAAAAAAAAAACCCAACCTAGAAAGTTCAAAACCCAATAAAAGCAGCTCCATGTGTGACTTTTATTCTAGACCTTACAATGACGGAAATAATGATGATGAGACGCTTTAACTTGGCAATTATTCAAAAACACTTTTAAGATTAGCTGAAGAGTTCATGTAGCAAAGGGACCATTGTGATAAGAACAACCACAACTAAAAGGCCTTGGTAGAATGATTCTGCAAAAAGATGTTGAGAGCTTAAAAAGGGTAGTTTTAATGCCACAGACTTTAATTCATCTAACCATAGCCATTTCCAGAAAGTAGGTATTAATTAAATGTATACCAGTTGCTACCTAACCTGTGAATCTGGTGCTTCTTTTTCTGATATCTAAACTTTACACAGCTTTCATGAACCATGTGTAATGACAGTAATTCACCTAATATAAAATTTTCAGGTTTTCCTTATTTTTCTTGCAATGCTGTACAAGAACAACTACTGCTTTCATGAGGAAACAAGCCATAACAAATATTACTTAGAATGTTCTATTGGTAGTTATTATAATTGAAAGCCTAAGGAATATTTTGACCAAACACTGAAGACAGATCACATAACCCAAACAGCAGAGTCATATTAGCCAGAGACTCACAGAAATTAGGGTAATGAAGTCCTCACCCTCTACCCATCTGCAGAATCTATGATACATATCTCATGCCATGCTTGACCTATAGTCAAGATAGTTTGTCTGACCTATCCTTAGAGATCTCCAATGATGATGAACCTAGAGTCTGGAAAGGTCTTACCTTATCAGTTTTTGTATTTTATCAAGATATTGTCCTATGGACCATATGTGCTGGCTTGCTAGGATGCCAGAGCTGGTAAGGAACTATAGAGAAGAAATATCTCGGTATCTCTTATCCACTGTGAACAGTGTTCTTCCCTGTTTTGGATAAACAGGGAAAAGCTAAACGAAGAGTGTAATTGTCAGTCCATACAGAAACAGGGCATCAGGGTTGTTCACTAAATTCCCTCACATTCACAGTTCTATATTGTCAGTAAATCTAACATCGCAATACACTTTTACGACAGAAGCATTCTTTGTATGCTACTACATTAGTCATGGTAAATACTACTTAACAGCTGAGTTTGCAAATATGGCACATTGTAGTGTAAGTATCATGTCTTACAAATCAAAGGCAAGATGTGTCTTTACTCTCAAAGGCTCAGAACTGGCTGCTGGCATATTATTTTTTCATCTAAATTCAAATCCTGTCTTTGTCATGAGTAGCAGTAAGCAAGCTGTTTATTATTATTCCTATTAATTATTTACATTACAGTGGAGTACAGAAACTCAAAATAAGATCATGATCTCACTGTGACATGAAATCATACTAACAGGCAGATGGAGGCAGTTCAGAACTGGTCCACATTAAAGATGATCTAGGAGCTACCAGGGACGTAAATGCCATATCTTCAGGTACTTAAGAGAGGGCAAGACATAATCTCTTCAGTACCTAGCTAGCTTGGTGAACCAGTGAGAAGACCACAGGCAGAACTTAGTCTATGCTTTTCTAATTTTCCTGCATTCTTTCCTATGCTTTTAGAAACTGCTGCATCATAAAGACAATGGCAATGTAATTTTCTGTTAAAAATAAAGAAATAGTATTTAAGGATATATGTCTATACAACTACATATATCTTCCAAGACAAACTAAGCATATAACTTTCAAAAAGCTGTGAAAACCTTTTGACATTTCCAGTGGCTTGCCCAAAATATAGTAATAATGTTTCTTTTCATTACAAGTGCAGCAGTACGGAAAGATGTAGCCACTGCTCACTTAACCTCCAATTCTATGACAGATAATGATGCTATATGAAGTAATATAACAAACAGTATATAGTCTATATGAAGTACTTGGTAATAAACTGTGGAGTTTGATATTTTGTAATAACATCTGTTTTGAAAAATATATTTTTGCTGATTCCTTTATCATATACCAATTGATAGCTGGGAATTCAAGTTCAGGCAGAAGCAGGATGGTCATCATCCTTATGGGCTTGTGTTGCATGTCTTTACTGTACCATCTTCACCACAAAGGGCAGTCAGTTTCAGAATTTTCTGAACATTTAATATTTTCCGGTGTGCTATTAGGTCACCTGTTCATGGCTTAAAATTACTTCAGTTTACATATATCAAACATGCCTTAGGCTTCAAAAGTGTTAACTTACAGTCTATTTTTTTTCAACATTTAATTGGTCATTAGTGAATTGTTTCTTTTGGTAAAGCCTCTGTAATGATGCTTGCTTGAGAAGAACTAAGTGCAGAAATGTGTCATTTTTTTACGTAAAAAATTACTTTGACTATAAAACACCTGACTGACAAAAGCCAGACTGTGATTCTAAAATATTTGCTAGAAACATCCTCTTAATGTGATGCTATTCCATCTGAAATAAGGTGAGTAGGCCAAATGTTATGCTATTCTTTTATTTTTCGTTACTGAAACGTGATCTTATGCTGGAAAAAGAAGTTGTGGAAGAAGTTATGAAAGAAATCTCCATTGGCATGCCAGATCTCTCACAATAGGGAACATACATCAATATGAAGTATTAAAAGATTCCAAATGCAACTGCAACTGCTCCCTAAGTTGTGCCTGTACTAAATTGGAAACATCAGATTTCAGATGGAAAGGAGAATAAAACTTGTCATATTTGCAAAGCACTTGGATCTGTCTCCCTCTGCATCTATGTTTTTGTTTCTGAATTGTGGGAGGCATAAGAACTTATTTTTGCTTTTAATGAGTCTTTTTACTGATTATTTTTGCTTTTTATATTGCTGCCTCTGGTAAGGAGGTACAAAATGAGAAAAAAAAATATGTTTCCAATGACCTTTCCTGTCATGGGAAAAAAACCCTATACCAACCTGTTTGTGATTTGTCACCTTGTTTACAAGTTAGCTAAGCTTTGCTTTTAAAAGGGAGAACAGTTCATTCCTTTTATGATTTTATAAATTATGTTTGAAGGCAGTTTTTGTTTCTGTCACTTGGTGCAGCTGTGCAGGGAATATGTTGGAGAATTTGATATACTATTGACATTATTTTATGAAAGCAATGTTGGGTTTTATTTGTGCAGATGATAGCTAAGAAACCCAAGTGACTGTCAGTTATTACTGGGAACATCAAAGAAAATAAGCAGATGGGAATGAAATACACCCAAATATGGGACAAAAAGTGATGCCAATTTGTTTTACACTATGCTGAGACGTAAGGCATTTAATGGCACTACAGCTTTCCAGACCAGGTGCATTCTTTTAATTTGGCTAGTTTTGTTTAAGAAAGGAAAAAAAAAAACAACAACAACAACAAAAAAGTTCTGTTGAGAAATTCCATAGTGGGCTACCCAGCATCTCTGCAAATGTTTACTCTAAATTGCAATAAGAGAACAGGACAGCATTTCCAGAGCACTTCATGATAACTTCCTTTATAAAATGTACAAAATGAGTACCTGAAGCATCAACATGGTTATTATATGGATGATATAGAAACCAGCAACATATGTTTTGGAATGAAGTCTTAGTCAAGCCCATTTTATATCTTGCATGTTCCAGAGGTGGTAGCAAGTTTGAGACTTCAGGGATCTCTTTCAGCTCCTCCTGCACTTGCTTCTGAGGATAGATGTACCCAAATGCTACTCAGCTGTATCTTTCAGGAGTTACAGGTAGAGAATGAGATGCATCTCCAGTCTGTAACTGGACAAGACAAGGCAGTAGGGTCTATGGCACTCAGGTATTTTCTAGTGAGCATCTACACCCGTAGCCTTGCCCTGCTTTGGCTATGCTTTACTTTCACCTTCTATGAACACAGGAATAAAACAGCACACATCTTCAAATATTAGAACATTTCCAGTAAAGACTCCTGGTTTTTGATCCTGCATTTCATGCAGTAGTAGTCAGAAATGCAGTAACCTCATTCTTCTTCTAAGTTCTCCAAACATTTTCCCATTGTTAAACTTTCATATCCATGTATAAAACCCATAGACTGCTGCAATAAGAATTCATTATTGAAGGTACAAAATATATTTTACCCAAACCTGTGGCAGTAGAAATGGAGAAAAATAATCAACTTGTTTTTCATAGTATCATAGAATGGTTTGGGTTGGAAGGGACCTTAAAGATCATCTAGTTCCAATTCCCCTTTCATAGGCAGGAACACCTCACACTAGACCATGTCATCCAAGGCTCTGTTCAACCTGACCTGGAGCACTGCCAGGGATGGAGCATTCATCACTTCTTTGGGCGACCTGTTCCAGTGCGCCACCACCCTCATAGTAAAGAACTTCCTTATATCTAACCTGAACTTCCCCTGTTTAAATTTAAACTCGTTATCCCTTGTCCTACCTCAGCTCTACCCCTTCTTACAGCCAGCATGCCTTATGCTTGTTGCTGTCAGCTCCTTAAGCAGCAAAATGTGACTGTCTGCTGAGAAGTCCAGAACTGGCTCTGCCAGCAACTAAATCAGGAACATACTAGTTATCAGCATTTAGAGCAGATGTTCAATCTCAGATCTTCAGGGTTCTCTTCCAGCAATCACCTGAATAATGCCACTCTTTAACTTCCAAGAATCAGGTTCACTGATGAAACCAGCTCATAAAACTGACTAGAAATGCAGTCCTCTTCAGATGGATGAGTGCTAAATAAGAGAAAAATATAATTTCAAGCAAACAAAGAAATGGAAAAATAATCTATAAGCTGTAGGGCACATATTCATAAAATCAAAAATTGTTAATGTCAAAATGCATTAGGGGAGAACCTTGCACTTCCTGACTTTTGCGCTGACATTTTACACTAGGCTGAACACAAAAACGTTCAGGAGTTGCTTTTTGTTTGTTTGTTTTTTTCTTACCTGATATTGAAAGTGTTTTCCAAAACAAACAAAATACACAGTGCTTCCGCACCTCATGTGCAAATAACCTTTTTGGAACTGTAATATTCTTGGCATTTTGTTGAATTATAAAACCATCTTCAGAGTGGATGAAAAATTAGCACCTCTAAAAGAACAAAGTTTGACAGCCTGAGGCCATGTGCAAAGAAATTTTCAAATATGCAGCAGAATGATAAATTTGCAAAACAGCAAAAAATACCAAACTATGCCTTAACAACAGATGAAGTTTTGTCCTGTACTTTGCCAAATACCATCTCTAACACTGGCTGAAAAATCATTTCTTGAATAACGCATTTGGAGAAATAATTCTGTTGCTCTTCAGATGCGCTAGTTAGTATTTCTTCTATTATTCAGCCAGCCACTCAAATCTCACTTGTCACATGTTACAGTAAGTCTTGTATGCTTTTGAAGCCGTGTTTAGTCACTTCTGATTACTACATAAGCCCAGTGTGTGACTTTCCTAAAAATCAGATCACTCTCTCTGTTGATTAATTCACATCTATGTAGCTTAGTGTGTCACACAGGAGATTCTCAGAACCAAAATAGAATCAAAAGTCATAGGATTAATAAATTTGGTCGACATACGGCAAATTTTAATAAGAAATTGGCATCAGCTCTTCTTAAAGAGAACTAGGAGAAACTAAGGAGAAATAATTTTAATTTTTGGCTAGAGTGACTTAGATTGAGTACATAGAGGCAGAAGGCAGAGATTCCTTAAGAAGGTGATAAGAGACTAAGGTATGTTTTTATCTAGAGGTTTGCAGAAAGGGAAACACACCTACTTAGGCATTTGGGCAGAGAAAATACAGGAAATGTGGAGATTAATTTACAGAGGAATATGTCATCAAGAGAAAATAAGAAAAGATCAGCGAAAACGAAGAATTAAAGAACAAGTCCAGATGCTTCACCTGCTCTTTCACTAAAAAGCTAATAGAAGTCTCATAGCAAAAGCAGAGCATAGTCCTGGGTTCCCTCAGTGCATTTTGAAGTGGCAGGAAATGTCACACAAACAGATGAACAGTTACAAAAAGCAGAAGACATACAGGAAATTGATTTTTATTGTACAATATCTATGGAGTCCCCTGCCAATTTGCTTTGTGAGGGCTTGGCTGGACATGCAAAGTTGTTTCATTTTTGTTTTTATGGAGAGAAGCATTTGCTTTTCAGAATTGCTTCTGCTGTTTCCCGTGCTGGAGTGGTTCAGATACTCCAGCCTGTAAATTTCATTGCTGTGTCCCTGGTCTTGCACTGGGCATGGAGATGAGAGCTCAGGCAAACCAAGCAGTGCTGCTCCTGTGGTGTCTTGCTTACAAGTTTAACTTCTTGTGAACCATAAATAATACAGAGGATTTGTGAGAACAGATGCATTAAAGTGTTTAGATACAACAGTGGTGAGCAACAAAGACACAAATATAGTAAATAATGTATTAGGTTTGTACCAGAATAATTTCATATTCTTGTCCAAAGGTGATATTATATAGACCCATACATAAAACCACAATGACACTTGAAACTACCAGGAAGGTTACTGAAGCAGCACAGGTCAAAGTGTTCACAAAGCACCCTGCAATAGGAGGTGTAACTGACATAGGAGGTGTAACTTAACTTACTAGCTAATTTCTGCTATCCTTTTTTGGCATAAATGGTATTTGTCCCTGCAAGTGGTCTTACTGAAACAGATAACTGTGTAGAATAATATGCCATTTCCCAGTCTGTTTGGAAGAAACAATTTTAAAAGGACTGAAAATGGCTTGTAAAGACAGCAGTCTTGAAGACAGAGAAGTGCTTAGAAATTTCCACACCCAAGGAAACATTTGCCTCTTTTTTCCTTCCTGCATATGTAAACGAAAAGCAGCATAGCAGAGATGCTGGTAGTGCTGCTCCTTAACTGAGGTTGATGGCTTAAGGTTACTTGCACCACACTATACAATTTCAGCAGTATTACAAAGCTACTTATCTTTTTTCTGTGTTACTTAGGAACTAATTCATCAGCTATTAGAGACTTACTTACACCTATTAAAGACATAAGAAGGGTCTCAGCTGGAGCATCTTTAAAGCCAGGAAGATTATCCATGTTTGTGCAGCTTGAGATAAACTACCTTCACTGGTTTTAAAAGAAATCAAAGCTCCTAAGTATTTCTGCTTTAGAAATATGCTTGCCTGTAGTCAGATATGTGTCTGATATATGAGAGATGCATAAAGACTGCTTTTAAAATCCTTCTTTAAAACACTAAGAAAAGATGTTGGAGTTTAACCCCAGCTGGCAAGTAAGTACCACACAGCCGTTCACTCACTCCCCACCCTGCTCCCAGAAAAAGACAAAACCCACATGTTGAGATAAGAAGAGTTTAATAATTGCAGTAAAATAAAATATTATAGTAATAATAAAAGGAAAAAGAGAGGAATAAAACCCAATAAATCCAAGTGCTGCACAATACAGTTGCTCACTACCCACCAGCCAATACCCAGTCTGACCCAAGCAGTGATCATTCCCTTCTGGGTGACTCCCCCCAGCTGATACACTGAGCATGACGTGCTGTGGCATGGAATACCCCTTTGGCTACTTTGGGTCAGGTGTCCTGTCTCTGCTGCCTCTGGGCATCTTGTGCCTCTCCTCACTGGCAGAGCATGAGACTGAAAAGTTCTTGATTAGGGTAAGCATAGCAACAACTGAAAACATCATTGTGTTATTAGCATTATTCCCAGACTAAAGCCTGCGCCAATTTACTACAGTAAACTAGTAAAAATTTACTAGAAAGAAAATTAACTCTATCCCAGCCAAAACCAGGAAAAAGAACCAGGCCAAATCAGTGGAAACTTTCTGGATAGCCATCACATATCTAACATCTGGAGAGCTGCATGATGCATTTACTGGCTAGAACCTATCCTGGGGTGAGTATTTATTCTTAGAGAAAAAGTCAACCCATTATATCCTGAAGAAAAACGAAAACTTGGCTCCAAATTCTTGCTTCCATGTAGCAAAAATCAGCAATAAAATGTAGCTTCACATATTTCATATTCAAGAGGTATTGAAAAGCATCTTATTTTTCCCCATCTTATTTCTAGCTCTGAGAAATTTGATGAGATACTATGACAGTCACAGAATGACATAGTATATAAAGCAAGTGGAAGATATCTATGTGTTTCACCCTTGAGGAAAAAAATGTGTCAAGGAGAAGCTGGTGGTTTTGGGTGGGGAGTCTGAATGATGACAGAGATCTGTAACCAACAAATTTCCCCTTACTTCTTCTCTGACTGACAGAAGCAGGAAGACAGAGGCAGAAGTCTTCCGAGAAAAAAATTAGTGAAGAGTTGCGAAGTGCAGTGTTGGTCCCATTTCTAACCAGTGCTAGCCAGACACCCCATGTAACCTACTCCAAGGCATGTACTTAAGGGCTTTTGGCTTCTATTCTACAGAAGTCATAAATGGCCTCTCATGGTCTTGAGAGTTGTCACTGTAAAAACTAACCAGACTACATCTGTTAAATAGTCCTTGTGTAATTATACACAATTTAAAAAAATATGCTGGATGGTATGCATGCAAAACCACAGGTCTTTACTGGCTTTTCTTAGTAGATGTATGAAACTGAAAAAGCACACAGGATGTGATCCACTTGCTCTTAGCTGATGGAGGTTGATTTCCATGAGCTGCAGGTGAGACAAACAGTGCGTCAGAATTTCAAGGCTTGCTCAAACAGTATAATCAGCTGCTGAGCAAAACAACCCTTCATGGTCAGTTTTGATGGCTAGCCTGATCCTTCCTTTACCTCTTCACAAATTATTCCTGTTGTTCTTGGAACACTTTCAAGAAAAAACTCACTGCGTATCACCCGCATGTCTGCTGAGAAAAACTTCCACAAAATACACTTCAGCATCTCCAGGCAAGGTGAAAAAGAAGTTGTATCCCACAATCAGACTTGAAGAAAAAATCTTTTCTTTTTTTTCTTTTCCATCAATTGTTCAGGCTTAGGTCATCCACATGAAAACAATCCCATAAATGGGGCTAATGTCTGCAAGTTGCACATATTCCAGAGGCAAGATTATCCGTGAGCTGGTTTAACATACAAGAGCAGGGTACATTTTTCACCCCAAGAATGACAAAACATTCTTATGAGACAAATGCTTCTTTGAGAAAGTCCCCCTTCTTTTTTAATCTGGACATTTTTAGAAACACTTGTGCTTGGCTGCCAGATTTCCAGAGGTAAAAGGATGCATCAAATTCTAAGTGATAAAGAGAATAGCAGTTAAATTAAAGTGATTCACTATGTTAATTTTTATTAAAATTATATTGAAATATAATCTAGCCTTGGAAATACATTAAATTGCTCAGGGCCACAGAATAACCCCCTTCATGTGCAAGTTAGTTAGCAGGCTACAAGTTACAGAAGTTAAACTTCCCCTACTGTACAATCTTTGCATATATTTCACTTATTATTACTCCGTTTCTGGTTAAAGCAGTGCTAGAAAAGCCATAACATAGCTCCATCCAGGAAAAAAAGAAGTTATTTTCCAATTTCTTCACAAGGTTATCTGTCAGTACAGTCCTTTGTCATTGCTTATTTTGGTTTGCTCATTGTGCCCCAAAATCAGGATAATAGAGATTTTGGTTCAGAAGAAGGCTTTCCTAAGGGTAATACTTTTCCTTTTCTGTGTAAAATCTATAAAATGCCTGCCCAGAACAACACAATCAATAAAACAGGCACTGAACTAAGGAATGGATAAAATATTTTATTTTCAGTCTAGGAAGAATAAGAAACAAAATAGCCATGCATTTCTATGGCAAGCACATTTGTGCCTATGGCTGTCTGCGGTATCTGATGGTAGCTGAAACTGGTTGTTTTTTGTTGTTTTGGTTTTTTTTTATCCTGAAACACAGACTTTGCTCCATTCTCTTTGGAGTTTTGTATCTTCTTATAGTCCATGCCTGGGATTCAGTAGAGAAATTGAACCCCCGCCTACCAGCTTTATTGCAGAAGACTGAATGTGTGGATTACTAGGATGTATCACTACATTACCTTTAGTTGCCTCAGGTATTTTTACAATAAGGTTTTCTTTATGATGTGTGAAAGCTTGACACAGAATTTCGGACCTGCAAATGAACAACGAATGAGCTCAAGAGTAAAAGTTTTTGTGAACGTGTCAAGAAAGTTGGAAATAGAACCAGGAAGAAAGTGGCAAGACAGGCGCTTTCTGTTGACTTTGACTGCCCAAAAGTGGCTGCCTTTAGAAGGAAAAGCTGTAAACTAAAATTGTCGATTACGAAATCAGCTTATTCTTTCATGCAAATGAACACACCCTGGTATGTTCAAAATGTATCAGAAGCTGAATCCCTCAATATGGGAAAACAACAGCAACCAAAGAAAGTTAATGCAAGCACACAAAACAGCCTGTGACCTGATGGAACAGTTATGAGTAAGGAGCCTGGTGTTTCATGTGCAAGGATGCACAATTATAAACCAGATACTGACAGGACACAATACTTTATGACTGAAACCCTGACAGAGGCTTTCAATCATATAACTGGCAGTTATCTTCCATGTGTCTGCTACTCAAGCCTGTAGAAAGATCTCACCGGCTGAGGAAAGGGACAAAGGGGAAATTTCTGCCCAAATATAAGACTTGATAGGTTATTAAAGGAAGCCCCATAACCCAGAGATGTAAGGAGATGGGCTCAGCAAGCCATAGGAACTGTTTCACAGCTGAAAGCTTGGGAATCCATGCCAGCAAGTGTAGCCTGCTTAGTTACTAAACTGTCATGAATTTTCATTGCTTTCAGCCAATTCTCTAAAAATTTGGTTTGCTTTATATTTGAGCCTCCAGCCTTACTTCTTGGCTTTGTGATATAGTTGGAAGTATATTGGGGGAAGGATGGAGAACCAGCTTCTAGGTTCACAGGAGTCAGCCTTAGTCCAGAGAGATTTTATAACATGTGGAAATGCAGTATGACAAAGCTGTATGATGCTGTAAGCTGGGAGCACTTGGTAGGACAGATGCAAAACAAATACTTTTCAGGGGTAGAGGTAATGACAAACATCAGGAATGTCCATGTTCAGAATTTGTAGACTGACTTTTCTTTTTTTTTCTTTGAAGTGTCAACATGAGAGAAAGAAAACAAGCAACAAATCTGGATTCTTTGCCCAGTGTTTGGGATTCTAGGCTTTGTTTTGCAGCTCACCTTTAGCAGGCCCTGCCACAAGTTATTTCACCTCATCATGCATTGTAGAACCTAGCTATAAATTGAGGTTAATGATAAAACCCAGGAAGGAGTTTTGTTCACACTAAGTGTGAACAAAAATCTTTTCTGGCCACAATATCTAAAACATATATAATATTAAGAAAGATGATAGTCATAAAATTATCAGAAAGAAGGGATGCAATTCTGGAGACCTCACATCAAAAAGGGTGGCACTAGCAGAATAGGGGAAAAAAGAGACCACCTTCAAACACGGCTTGAGAAACTGTCTTCTGGACATGCCATACTGTCTATGGAGGGTGTCCAAAGGGAATGCCTTTTTCCTATATATAGGGAAAGTTTGTCTTGCTTGTCATACAGATAAAGGCATTTTAGAGAAAGCCAAATTCAAAATGACAGTTTCTTTTCTGAGCATTTTGAAAGTCAAGTATTAAACACAATACCCTGAAGCTGGGCGTTACATGTGAGCCCGATTTCCATGCCTAGAAGCAAGATGAAGATTATCTCTAAGAGCTGAGATCATGGATAAGCACAGTATGTCAGGAAAGAGTCTAAAAGGCTCCTGTAGAGAGAAATGTAGCCTTGCTAAGCCGCAGGAGTCCCAGGAGGATGCTGTCAGGGTCCTGGGTGCTTCCTTCCTCCTTCTCTTCCTCTCCAGCATTTTACATAGTCTTGCACATACTCAGCATCCTGATAGGTGTCAATGAGCATGGACACAAAAGGGGATCTGGTGGAGTTAATATATCTGTCTTCTCAAAAAGTCTTTGAACACATTTTTTATTAAGGTTTATTAAAGAAAAAAATTGCCATGGGACTGGAAGAAAAATTGTTTTATTGACTGAAGTTTATTAACTGGTAGGAAGCAAAACGTAGGTCCTAAAGATCATCTTTCACAATGATAAAGGCTCAGCAGTGGGATCCCTTAAGGATCAGTGCTGGAAGTGGCTTTATTGAATGACCCCATCAATAAGTTGGAAAATAAACAGCAGTGAAGTCTCAAAATCTGAGATGATGCTGAAATACCTCAAGCAATCAAATTCCTTCAAAAGTGCTGCTGAATATCCCTCTTCAGTGAAGCTTGATTTCATCTGTAAAAAAGTGTCAGATGAGCTCTAGTTGTAGTCAAATGTAAGGCAAAGGGAAAATAATTTAAACTCTCTTTAGCTGGGGCTGAACTCGGTACTGGTGATTACAGCTCAGGCCCTTGGTGTTGCTTAGCATATTGTACAATGGCAACCCAAAAGGACAGAAAAATTCTGGACATCTTTAGGATAGTATAAGGAAAAAATGGGGGCAATAATTTTGCCACTGTATGAAACCTCAAGGTACCCTCTCTTGGGTACTCCAGCCTAAGGACATGAGAGTTAGGGAAGGTGCAGAAAGGACAACTGAATGATCAAGAAAATGGAATAACTGCTTTACAAAGACAGACTAAAAAGGATAGAACATCAAGCATCTATTAAGAGGCAACATCTTTTCATAATCATAACATTCTGGATTGGTGTATCTTGTAAAGAGTAAAAAACTTGAAATAAATGCCATAGGAATGTTAGAATCCAAGTGGCAGCACCTTTTAATGACATCAGAACTTTTATTGTCACTTTCAAAAGAGGAAGTAAGGGGGTTTTTTCCATAATTTTTCCTGAGAGTTTAATGAAATTATCCAAACAAGATAGTGTCTATCCTGTATTTCTCCCTACTTACAGTAATAGTATCATACCAAATTAAAATCTGAGAGAGAGGGTGTTCATGTTTTATCCCCAGGTACCTCAGTTTGCTAGCAGAAGAAACAAGCAGACAATTTTCATAAAAAGAAAGAAAATAGAAAAACACCTTTCTGTGTATCTTTCAAAGTGCATTTTATTCTGGCTTTGCAGGATTAGCCAACAAAATGTATGCATGTAAGTATGGAGTTTACCAATTGCCAATGTCCAGGCATGGAGAAAACGTTGCTTGTCAGAATGACAGCTGGCAACTTTGCTTGATTCTGTGTTTTCTCCAGCCAAATTGTCTATCATTTCAGAGTTTATATTTTATTAGGAATTGTGCCAAAGGACATATTCAATATTTGGCCCAATTTTTCCAGACTGTTAAGACAGTGAATCCCTCTCCACCAGAATAAAAAAAATAAAAATGCTTTAACTAGTGGCTCTTGCAGGGACTATTAGGAAATACACCCACTAAATGTCAGGGACATGTTCCTAGTAATGACATGGAAAGTTATTTGGAATTACAGAATGGAAACGCTTTTTCCTGAGGGACTCTATGAACACTAACAATTAATGGTTCTTGGCATCAGAGGAGCAAATTCAGCTTTACACCTGTCTGAGAGAGACAGGTCAGATACATGGTGGACCAAAGATTCAGGATTTTTGCAATGTGCATACGTTTGTAACTATTTGGAGCTAATATCAGCACAGAGGTTGTTGCAGGGCATTAGAAGAGACTTTTGAAACAAAGGTGGAGTTAGCCTATAAATAAATATGTAAGAGGTATGAAAAGTAGTAGTGGAAGGGGAGAAACTTTGTAGTGGCAGCAGCCCCATGGTGGGCCAATGCAACTTGGTCTAATTTAAGGCATATGGTGATTCTGAAACAGTGATTAACAAGGCCTCTGTGAACAATAAGAAACAATCTGGCCATCACCATTGTGGAGAAGAGAAAGTGATGAGTTATACTGGGGTCTTCAGAATGTCTGTATTATTTAAATGACGTTAACACCACCCACGATAAAGAATAATGCAGTACCATGACGTCAAGATCACAAATATAGATCATGAATATTGAGGAATAATGAAGGGCTAGGGGATTTTATGAAGAGCAAGAGAGCTGTCAAGTACTCTCAGTGTTTCAGAAAACCTCAGTGCAGAAATCAGATGGGAAATCTTCAGGCCCAGCTCCAAGACTTAATAAAATTTATAGACAAAGCCATCAGTGGGGCTGTCATGCTAGAAGGAATGCAAGCCATAAATTAGAATTTGGATCAGAACAAAAAGTGTTTGATGTCATCACTATAGCATGTTGGTTTGGTTTTGGTTTTTTTGTTTGGAAGGAGCAATACGTGATTCCTTGAAGAACTTATCATGCTATATAATACAGAAACAACTCAGTATGGAAATGCAGGTATTTATGTCTGAAGTACAAACAGGGCAGGGTAACCTGCCTTATCTAAAGTCATGAAAAAAGGCCAGTGTCAGCTACAAGATGTGTATGGAAATGAGACATGAAGGAAAAAGGCACTTGAGTCTCTAACTATGTTGATTAAAATTACCACAACACAATGAAACAATTTGGGCCACAGTGCCCTTAAGGCCATGATTGTGCATTGTCTGTTATACAGGTTGATATAATCAGTTCATGAAATTGTGAGGTGTATGTGAATAAAGTGGCAGTGTGCACAAACAATGTTTGTTTAAAATTATTTGGTTGAACCATGTGAACAGGGCAATTTTTCCCACTGACATTCATCCACTCTAGTTTTGAGGGTTGTTTTGAGGCTTTTGAGAGTTTTGGGGGTTTTTTATAATTCTGCCCATGCATTGTGCCAGTCAGTATTGTGACAAAACTGAGAAAAGAGGAAAAACAAACCCCAAAAGACAGAAAGAGAGGATGTGGCACAGCACTGTCTCATTGAGTAGGTTTGGCATTAAGCATACGAACATCCTTTCTCTTCAGAGAAGTCTGGACCACTTTCTGGTATAACCAAGAAAATTAGGTTATTTTTAAGTATGCAGCCCTGACCTGCCACACATATGGACACACACATCTGTGCACTCACACACTCAATCTGAGGTGCGGTCATTCCCTTTCCGGAAATGATGAGTGACAGTTCCAAGAGTCCAGATGCAGAGAAAATGCCTGCATTTTTCCTTCAGGCTATGATACATCCTGGGAAAAGAAATTGTATCTCAGCATTGTATCCGTGATTTTTCCCCATGATGGCAGCAAGGGCACAGAGGAGTACAAGTGAGTTTTGGCCTCCAGTTTCACTTTTCTTCTCAGGCCTCATGACTAGGCAGTCTGAACTTGGACTGCTGCATAATAAAGTGTGTAAAGTGGTGTAAAGTTCTTGCTCTGCACATCCAAGATTATTCTAGCTGTAATGAGATGAAAATACATTCTTGACTTACATATTTTATTTATGCTGTATTGCCTTTTATCTCTAGTGAAGTCCTATCTTCCCAGAGGGACTGTTAGTCATGCATTTACAATGTAATAATAAAGGGTACTCTTATTTTCAAAGATTTCTCATAAACAGTGGCAGCTACAAAACACCATGGAGAAGAAGAGAATATTATATTTGAATAATCAAACAAAATACAAACAATCCCCCTCAGCATATGAAGGTCAGCTGAAATAACTGCTGTGATTTCAGGTTTAAAAGTAGACTTTCAGTTCAAGCCCTTTGTCCACCAGCTCCTTAGAATAGTTTCCCTGTACAGAAGCCCAAGGTTTGCTCTCAGGTTTTTTGTTTTGCTTTGTTTGTTTGCTGTTTTGTTTTTTTTTTTGTTAGGGTTGTTTTGTTAGGGTTTTTAAATGTATAACATTAAAGTGCGTTCAGCAAAATTTTTCTATATCTGCTACTGGTGGACTATCAAAATGCTGGTTAATAGACTGGGCAGAGCAAGAACATGAGTCACTAGTTTATCCAGGGATGCAAACCAGATAGATGTAGGTTCATCGTCACTATACAGATCCAAGATATGCATTACAAAATGATACGACAGCACATTGTTCAGTGTATCATAGTGGGTTGACATGGATTCCAGTGTGGGTCCCTTCCATGACTGCAGTCCTTCAGGAACAGACAGCTCCAGTGCGGGTCCCCTGTGGGGTTTCAAGTCCTGCAGCAAGCTTGCTCCAGCATGTGCTCCTCTCTCCATGGGGCCGCCAGTCCTACAAGGAGCCAGCTCCAGTGCAGTCTTCCCAAGGGGTCACAGCCTCCTTTGGGCATTCCCCTGCTCTGGGTGGGATCCTGCGTGGGCTGCAGGTGGAGATCTGCTCCAACATGGACCTCCATGGGCTGCAGGAGCACAGCCTGACCCACCATTGTCTGTACCAAAGGCTGCAGGGGAATCTCTGCTCCAGTACCTGGAGCAGCTCCTCCGCTCCTGCTGCACTGACCAGGGTGTCTGCAGAGCTGCATCTCTCACATATTCTCACTTATCTCTCTGGCTGCTGTTGTTCCTGCGCAGGAACTTTTTCCTTTTCTTAAATACACTACCCCAGAAGTGCTACCAATGTCACTAATGGGCTTGGCCTTGAATGGTGGTAGGGCCATCTTGGAGTCAACTGGCATTGGCTCCATCGAACACAGGGGAAACTCCTGGCAGCTTCTCATAGAAGCCACCCCTGTAGACTCTCTACTCCACGAAGTCTTGCCATGCAAACCCAATGGATGTGTAAATCTTCAAAGGAAAGGTATTTCTTCGAATGCTTCAAACCTAAATCTGATTAAGATTTCAAGCCCAAAATATATAGCCCTGTACTAAATTTATTCCAAATCTAGGGTTCAAGCTATGTCTCCCCCCCCAAGCCAATGTTGTTTTCACTTTTCAGAAGTGAATAGGACACTGCCAACTTGCTGCTGAGGATCTGGATGCCATATTGAATAATCAGGAAAAGATATTCAGTCTTAATAGCAAAGTGAAAAGGTACAAGTTATTTTGCTCTATTTAATTCCCTTTTATGTGCACTTAGCTTTAGATTATGACATATAATCCAAATATAGTTTATGCACTGTATTAAAAAAATTGTAAAATTTACATTTGGCCAGCTTTCAGTATTTTTAAAAGGCAGTTGAATGAAGTGTCTTTTTTTTTCACCTAACAGGATTTTGCATGGCATTTTGTGTTTCTAAGCAGAATTTTACAATATAGTTTTCCTTTATGCATAAATCTGTTGTTTGGATTTTTTATTATGTGTGTCTTGATCATCATAAATAATTTTAAGCTTCCTTTGAAATCTCATAAAACTTTCTGATCCAATTTGTGTGATGGCTCAAACAAAGGATCACTTATTCATGTGAAGTTGTGCCAATTCACTTTGGGAGAGAATTTGGGCAGAATGAAATTAAGCTTTTTTTTTCCTTTTTTCTTTCCTATGTTGTTTTTTTTAAACCATAAAATAAAAGGAGAGAAAAAAAAAAGGCAATTTATTAATTGAACATCAAAGACTGACTCTTAGGTTCTAATTAAGACAACAAAATGGTGTTCTGTAAAGCAAATTTAGCCCCTGCCTGGAGCTCTATACCTGCACTGTTGTGTACTCTGTGTGTTTGGTAGATCTTGCACCATCTGCGCACAGCCGAAACGATCTTTGAGCCACCAATGTTTCTACAACACAGTCCACATAGTCTCTCTTCATGTTCAGTCCATAAGAAAAGTCTTTAAAAGTAACTGCTCGGTGTGCTTAATGAAACACTCTCTTCTCTGTTCACTTGTGCTTTGGTCATTTCATTCTTTGCCTCTCTGTGTCTCTTCCATACAATTGCAACCTGCTCCAGCTGCTCCAGGCCACATAGGCAGTGTAACCATCTCCCTGGCCCAGCACTCCCCTCCCCTAGATGCTGTGCCAATCATGGGATGCTACTGGTGTCAGCTCCCAGGGTAAAATACATCAGTGTTCACCCAGAAGTGCCAGCTGGCACTGCAAAATGGTGCATAGAATGTGCTTTACCATGAAATACCCTTTAGCAAACAAGGCAGCAATTATAATGTATATACAAGAAGAAAACTGTCTAAATGCCAAAATTACAGACAGAACAGGATATCAGGCCCTTTGTGTTATGCAAACTCTTGGGTATTTCCCTTTATTAGTAACATGAAATATCACCACCCTGGCCCCACATGGGGATGGTGGGAGTCATAGAATTTACATACATATGATATATATACCAATGCCTGATAGTGGGAGTCATATGATATATATACATATACACATATATTGTGGGATGAGGAAGGATGGAAAAAAAAGCCCAGATTTAAAGGAGAATAGAATGTTCTGTCAGCTGTGTATTGTTTTCTCCAGTGATACCTGAAACCCAACCAGTTGTACCTGCCTTTACAGTTGGATTAGTAAAGTAGGTTTTTCACCCCAGAGGATTTTATTTTCCAGCTAGGCACCAACTTATGCATGGAAGCATCTGTCCTCTATTCACTGTCATACCAATTTACAGTCAAGTGTAGCAAAACCTTCTCCCAGAACAATTAAAAAAACCCCAACCCTCCCCTAACTTGACCCTAATTTGGAATTATCTCTATAGCAGTCTACAACTTTTCAGTAGTTGCTCCAAACATGGAGCTAAAATTGGCTTGCCTGGGAATATGTTGCAAAACCTAGCTATATCTGTCCTTCATTCACTAAAGCATTGAAATATTTCCCCAGAAGACAAGGATTCAGAGATGAACAACTGTTCATTCCACTGAAAAAAAGCCCAACATCTGCTTCATTCTAAGGACACTGGTATTTGCATTTGAAATTACAGTTAAATGGAAAGTGTGTTATTTTCTGGCATAAAACCTAGTTCTAAAGATGTTGCAATTCAATGTGCATTCTTTTTCTGTGTTCTAATTGTGCCTATAAATTATCTTCTCATTTTGTATGAAATTTTGTGAAACTTTTTGCACTAAGTGCTAGTATATCTTATAAGCTGTCATATCTTTCTGAGATACTCTTTCTAGAATAATTATCCATTTCAACTTTTTATGTGTTAACTTCCTACTTGTTTGACCACGCACAAAGGGGGAAGGAACATGAAATGGATTGCATGCCAAGAATGGGACTTCTGCCCTGACTAATAACAGGAAAACAAAAACAGCCTCCTCTCCTGCAAGCTTGTTCAAAAAGCTGTGTGTCAAATAACTATTATCTTGGCTGGCATAAGCAAGCAATGGGAAATGAATGCCAGTGGAAGCCTTTATCTTCTCTGAAATATTTGGAGCACTTCAGCATTTAAATGGTGGGTGCATTAAATGCATGCTATGAAAACATGCTGCTGCTTCTTTGTTGCAAACCTGCTGACTGGTCATTTCCTTGATTACTGCCTAATTCTGGAATCTGTGAGAAACAGTGAACATTAAGAATCTAAGTTTTAACACATTTTTAAGTTTTCTCCTATCCTGTATCAGAATTGGTACCCCTTATTGCCTTTCTAAGGTGTTTGTTAGAACATAAAACTAGCAATACTTGAGTAGCCTAAAAGATTCAGGTAACCCAGTATCCTACATCTGACCATGACACATGCCGAGGAGCAGAAGACACCAGATCTGTATAAAGAAAACTGATAGAGTAGATGTATCTGTTACAGAAAAATACACAGTGGCAAAGTATGATCTTTTCTACACTCATGGATAAATATTTGTTCTGTGGTTTAGGTCCTGAGGGCTGCAACAATAAATGGTGTGATTTGTGTTTCTTAATCTTGTGGGGGCAAGGGAGTTCTTTATGTAGATTTTCCTCTCTTCCACTGCCGGTGATCAGCATGCATGACAAATTGTGATATGCAACAACACTTTCCTTAAGCTTTTAATCGTATGTGGGCCTTTTTCTTCCAGTGAGGTGGAGAGTGACACAAAAAAAAAATAATTTTTCTTTAGCAGCTTAAATACAGTTTCCAAGTAAGGGACACTTTTTTAATGAGAAGGTAGCATACTCTAGAGCTAAAATAATTTGCATGGCATAAGGATCTCAGCGGTATACCAATTTTTGTACATTAAGAACTCTATCTAGAACTCTAACTATCTAGGGCTATCCCTATACATGTCATCAAATGAAGCTCTACCTTTTCTTAAATCCTGGGTAGAAAGGAAGAGCACGTATTTGTCTATTGTTACTGAGGGGTAGAATTTGTTAGTACTTTTATTTCACTTTTTTCTGCTCTCTTTTCAGTCTCCTTGTACTTTATCTCGCCTTTCATTTTCATGATGGTTTTGCTCTCTTTTTTTTCATGCAGCCTGATCTCCTTTTTTCCACAAATCATCCTAAATGCACAGGTAATCCAATAATAACTTGAGGTTTGAACTTTTGAACTGAAAGTATGTTCTGAACTCTTCAGCTAGAGAGAAAACATATCTCCTGCCACTTTTCTGTCCAGAGAGTCTCTAGCACTCATATCACTGAGATTCTTTGCATTGCGACCTTAGGTGATGTAAATCAGCATTTTCTCAGATCATAGAATCATAGAATAGTTAGGGTTGGAAAGGACCTTAAGATCACCTAGTTCCAACCCCCCTGCCATGGGCAGGGACAAATATCCTATAGTTTTCCACAAAACGAACAGAGCAAAATCAGAGCCTGACCCTTCACATTGTAGCCCATCCTTTCCACTGCTCTGGCGGTGTGAAAATTTCAGTCCTCTGACCCCTCCAACCCGCACCCCATACGTTGCTCTTAAATGAGCAGGTTACCTCATTCTTAGTTCCGTTTGCATATCAAATAGCCACAAATCCAGTGTGATTTCATGTTGCAGTAACGAAATACATCTATAAAGTAATTCTCCTAGGCACTTGTCAGGTATATTGAGGAGCTGTGAAGTGGACATTATTAATGAAGCATCCTTGGAACTTATTTCATCTGGCAAACAGCCAGAGCTTTACATTAATAATCCTGGGCAAATGTTAAGTAAAGGATTATGACTACTGGGGATAACAGGGATGAAACATTTTTAAAATTAATTAAGCAACTGATTTAATATTTAGCATGTCTGTCATCGTATTTATACTTCACATAGTGAGTCATTTGGACAATTGAATGAAGTTTGATATGTATCTACCTCACGTAAGGAGTGCAAACAGATAAAAAAAATAATAAATACCATAGTCAATGAATTTTGCCAATATTTTTACCCCTGACTGGTCACAGCCACTACTGTATTGCTTTATTTATGAGAACATAAATGTAAAAACTTAGTTTATCAGCTGCTGAGAAAGGCTTCATTTAACCTTTCAGATTGAGTAGATATATCAGCCAAATAGTATATTTCTGTTGCTTTATCACATGTGACCTTAACTTGTTAATCAGCTCCTACATATCCTTCCTGTAGGAGAAAGAATTCACCTTTCAATGTAATTTGATTTTATTGTTTGATAGAACTGGAATACAGAGTAAACCTCTTCTATGGACATGATTCATCTTCACCTGATGATGCCAGGGAGCTTGGTACCTTATTTTGTAAGGGTAGGGCATATGTAATCACAAAGGAAAGATAAATAAAAATCTCTGCATATGAAAGTGAAGAACACATTATCTCTCTTAATCAGATCTGGATATCATGTGTTTACAGGCTTCTGATCCCACAGGGACTCCTTCAGAAATACTTGTTTGTGAAGCACTATACAATATTTTTCAAAAGATTTGATAGATGTATTTCATTCTGAAAATTATTCTTTCAGTGAGGAAGTCAGACAAAGAGTAAATTACCATTGTGCGGTCAATCCATTCACTATAAGTGCCTGACAGCCTTTCCTCCTTGTCATTTTAGACAGGTGAGCTCAATTCGGTCTGCATTCTGTTCCTCTGAAGGAACCTATTTCTTTTCTAATGACTACATAGGAAGCCTTGGCTCCTACCTTAATCACATTAATCAGGTTAATCTCACTGAATTTGGATCTTTTAATTAATGGTTCTGACCTGGGATGTTTTTATTTTAAATTGGCTGAATTACACCAGAGTCCAGTCTCTGTTGATAACTGTGGGGCAACCGTGCTCCTAGTCCAACTGAATGAATTAGGTGAAGAATACTTGTACAATAAATGACACAAAGCAGTGTGAAGACCTTTTGTTAGGTCATCTTTTCCTCACTGTCATGTACATGCAGTCATGTTTCTATATAGGACTCCAAATAAATTATGCTTTGGTTTGAAGATCTGCATCAGATGTCTCCATACTACAGAGCATAGGAATAGGAAAAACTATATGCATTAATCATGGTCCTTGTTGTTATCCCTCTCTCTCTTACTTTTCTTCCTTTAAAATATTTCTCAGTTTTCTTTTTGTTATGGTTGCAGTTTGGCAGGGAGAATATGTTCTGCATATTTAAGAGTTAAAGGATGTAATTTTAAGGAAGTTTATTCTATTAAGTCCTTTGCTTATCTAAATACATGTTAGTGGCTATGCGGATTATTTCTGCAGCTTCTGCTTTTTTTCTGGATTAATACTGGCGCCTTTTAAAAAGCAGCTCACTTAACCAGCTCTTGTTTTAGTAGGTCAGGTATCTCAATTTATTTTGGCTGCCCTTTTTTTTACTTAATCTCTTGACAGGGGACTATGGCGATGTTTGGCTTTTGATGACTCCCAGATTAGTGCTGACTTTCTTCTCTCATCCTTCTTATTTTTTTAATCTATTGATAGAAACCATTACATTACACTAAAAGCTTACTGTTGGGACAACTTGATATTGTTGCAGGTTTCTTGTTTCTGAAGCAGCATAGTTATTTTAAAAACAATCATTAGCCCAAACAAGCTGATTAGCACAGTGAGAGGTTTTGCTTTGCAGATGGGGGTGGTTTGAGCATCTCCATCAGTCCTTAGAGAAGCTTCTCATCCTAAAATACCAGATAGAAATGCATGTATTGCTTCCCAAGCAGGAGAATAAGACATTTGCAGGTCTAAGAGGTGAAAAACCAAAACAAAACTGAAGCTGGCCCATAGATTTTCCTCCACAAATCAGAAGTGCGGGCAAGTTTGCTTCCTAAGGTATATGCTCCAAGTGCTCTGCCAAGCGGTCTCCCATCCTGAAAGAAGACAACATGTACAGGGATAGAGATAGGGGATGTGGAGCTCTGTTTCTTTATTACTCAGCAGCTCTGCTTTAGACAGGCACACATTCCCGCTTCTCTTCAGCATGAAAACTTCTTAAAACTTCATCATCTTAAACATTTGTATAAAAATTCTGGCTCAGTGAAAGAACCGGCTTACCTTTAGTGCTGATGATCATGCTGTTGAACAGGTCCACTTGATTTAGATTTATCAAGGCCTGCTGAGTAACTTTAATAAGATTTCTTTTGGGGGATGGCTTACCTGGGCTAGACAGATGCTTTGCCCTGGTCTGTCCTTGTCTTCCTGAGAGCTTCTGGTGCCTGCTGCACTGGCTCCTGATAGGAGAGCGAGAGAGCAGTAGGAGGCAAACGATCTCCCACAGGAGCAGAGGCTAAATTGCAAGTGCAGAGAATGTTGAGAAGGAGTGGGCAATACTTATTCACAACCTGGAAGGTGCGATTTGATGTTTGCTCTGAAGCATTTATAATCTGTTGGGCACAAATACAGAGAAAAGTTGACTGCTGTTCTATTATGCGGCTGTATTTGAATTTCATCAGGTTTAACTTCTAGTTAGCTTCTGCTGCTTTAAGGATTTCTGAATTCAGAAATCCCATTTCCTTGAAGTATTTCTTTGGGTGATTGAATAAATAAGCAAACAGTAACATTTTAATCTGAACCACTTTTTAATCATTCTCTTCAGTTCCCAGGAGGCTGGAATTATGACAAGTCTAAGAAGCTGGCCAGCTACCTGAATTGATTCTATTTAATATAAAACTGGGGGGGGGGAAGGGAAAAATAGATGCTCAGGGTTTATCATAGCTGCCAATAAACTTCCCAGTAGGCAGTTTTGTTCCAAATCATGCAGCACCTTCAGCAAAATAGAAGAGAGATACTGCTACCCGCTCCTAGACAACTATTAAACTGGGCAGGAAGGAAAAAGAAAGGGGAAAAAAAACAAGAAAAGAACAAAAACCAACAAGCAATTCAAGGGCTTACCAGAAATCCTTCTGAGCTGCTAATCATGAAGAGGAGGTCAGTGCTTTCCAAGTATAAAGGAACTCACCCCAGCTTTGAAGAAATCACAACTGTGAATGAACCACCATTCTCCACAGCTGTGCTAAAACTGCTGTGGGGAATCTGGAAAGCCTGAAGATGTATTTATTTGCTCGCACACACTTTTTTATCAGAGGAGTCTCAGGGCAACACAAGTAGTCTTCAGAAGGATAAGGTGGTTGGGAAAAATCTGGTTTGTATCTTGCGCTTTACAGCAATTATCTTTAAATAGGAGCGTAAATTATGTCCAGAGGTAACACAAGAGTCTTTGTACTTGATAATTCCTTGTTAGCAAAGCCACAGCAATGCTTTTCTATAAACATTGAGCCTATTGCACATTACACTGCAGAAACTTGCTGGCAGGGGCCATTGGGGCTCTCTAATGCTCCTGATACAGCTGCATTACTTGCATATTTGGTACAACCTTCTGTCCCAGTGTGGAAGACGAAAAAGTATTTAGGTGGTAAGCCATTAAAAACAAATAAAAAGCTATGGGAAGGTAAAAAAATCAAGCTTGCCTATGAATAACAGGTATTTATACCCTAAAGCCAACAGAAGAGAGAATTCTTAGAATATAAACTGTGCCATGTGGAGGAAAAGAGATCTGTCAAAGGCTGTTTCTGTTAGTGAATAGTGAGTGGGGTTAAGTGGAGCCAATTCCAAAAACTTATATTTTTAGATTTAAAAAGAAAAGGTGACTAAACTGTTCCCGTGATCTTACAATTTTAAAATAGAAATGAGAAAACTGCAGTATGCTTTCTAGAAAGGAATTCAGGTGACCCTGAAATCAAACTGCATTGATTCTACTGATCTTTAAGAACAACCCATTTGTTTCAGACCTTTTTGCAAGGCAAGGGAGGGGAAAAGTAGCCTAGCAGAAGTTTTTTAAACTATTTGAATGTTAATAGACCAGTAAGGGAAGTTATACACAGTCTTGAAAAGTGATTTTTATGGCACTCATCCTACCCATTGCAGCTGATAGACACTTTAAAACTCTCAGTCTGTGATTCAATTAAATAGAAAACTAGAAGTAAGAGTTTCTTGGCAGGGAAAGTAAATTATATCAACTATGTGAATCACTTGTCAGGAATCTAGCAGCTGTTTTCCTGAATTCATGGACAGCCAGGGGAAAACTAAAGCTGTGAGAGTTACAAGCTGCTTACCAATTCATCCATTCGTTTGCACAGCAATAATATGAAATTCTCCAACACCCACTGGAGTGAAAACTCATCCATGCCAAAAAAACTTTCCACAGGCAGGCTTCAATAATCTGCCTGCAAGATTGCACTTGAGGTTCCCTAAAGAGGGTACTAGGATATGATATTAACAGTGAGCTGATTTGTCTCTTCAAATTATGTTCCACTGCTGATGAGTATGGAGAGCAGTGAGGGAGATCCTGACTCAGGGGAACAGGCTGCTCCTTCAGGAACAGAGGGGATGGAGTGAAGGAGGGGAGGGAGAAGCAATTGCTGAAGTCCTTTTGAAAACAGGAGCAGGAGCTCCTAACTGAATTTGTGCCATTAATTGCCCATAAGATAACCACCCAGGCCATTGCTGCTGTGGACCACAAGGCCAAAATACATATATCAGTGGCAGAAGTGCTCCAAGGGACAGCTCTGGAGTTCTGACTTTATGAACCAGGGCTTACCCTGAATGGGGGTAAAGAATCATTGACTACCAACACAGGGTAACAGTTCCATGAGATACAATGAGATAACCTGTACAAACCTCAAAGCTTCAATAATGAGTAGTTACCTTAGTCTTTAGAAGTGGTCTGTGTATCCAGGACAATTATTCCAGCTATATAATCAAGATTTTTTCAGTCAACACCCACTGAATTCTAAGCGCCTTAAATTCAGATGACATACATAGTGAAAATTACCTTCAGCAACAGTTTCAGGAAACCAGTATAGATAGATGTACGTATATACATATCTTTCTGATTACATTTAAGTACTGTATGCAAGGACCAGATTAATATTTTTCCCTCTGCATAGAATATAAGATATTTGAGCATGATTCAGACCTATCAAAACCTCTCCAATGCCTTCAGCAGTTTAAAGGGGTATTTCGGACACATAAAATATAAAAAATATCTTTGGCATATATGATTCTCTTAAATTATGTTGTGTTTTCTTCCTGCATATGGGTTGTACCAAAAACATGCTGAATGCTGGTAGTTATCAGCTGATATACAGACCATAAAGATCTGCTGTGATATTTTGATATTTTTCTAATGTGTGCCAAGTGGCTGGATACTATGAATTTATAATGCACAAAACAGAAATTTAAAGCCACAGTTCCTTTCCAGACTCTGTTCCTGCAATAAATCTGGGGCTTCCAGGGGCCTAATTACATATTTTAAATGAAGCATACACTTAAATGACTTGCCAAGTCAAAACCTTTTTCTGTAAGCTCTCTTGCTTGCTATTTTTACCCATTTTCCAGCATAATGCAAAATAGGTCTCCTACTTGGGTGCTCTGATATACATACAGTGAATAATTAGAGCTGAATGGAAAACAGAAACATTTTTCAGGAAAAATACCACCCCCCCCCCCCCGCGACTTCATCTCAAAATATTCCAACAAGCAACTACAGTAATTAAATTAGCACTTTTAATAAAGCAATGTAAAGCAATATATAGAAATGTCAAGCAACTAATAGTAACAATGCAGAAACTGTTTTTAATTACCTTCACCTTAAGTAAATGATTGGTTCTGTGAATACTGCTTTTAATATCCACAAGGTAATTCATTAGATAAAGTATATTTACTCAGTGGGAACATGGTGTCAGAATCTGAGCCCAGTGGCTGGGCATTCTAATTCAATTTGCTGACTGCCAGTACCTGTAGCATTTTAAATACAGTTTTAGGCCAAACAAGCCAGTAAGTAAGTGAATGCTCAGTAATAATCTAAGATTGCTTGCTGACGTCAAGATTTCTTCTTCTGTTCTTCTTCCTTTTTTTTTTTTTTTTTTTTAATTATAATGTATTCATTCAGCGAAAGTTTGGGGAAAAAAGATCAGTAACATCCTGTTGCATAGGTAGTCATTCCACTCATTATTACAGATTTTAGTAACTCTGAATATATTGTATGGGTAGATCAGTGTACAGTTGTTAGCTCTGACACACTATTACCACAAATAAAATATAAAATTATATGAAAATATACAAAGTAAAACTTCAGGGAGGGGGGCTAATCCACTGATTTTCTTGCTTGGTTCAAAGCCTTCCTAGTAGCATCAAATAACTGCATGCTCCAATAAGTAAGATACAATAGGAGAGAAACACTGTTTCTTGATATTGTACACTGATAAGCAAAGAAGCATAAAATAAAACACTTCTGCTCCGCCAAAGATTCAGAAGCTAAAACTGTTTTATTTAAAAAAGCCTTTTAAATTTAATTTCCTTTTTCTTCTTCTCAATCTCTCTTCCCAATCTTTTCTTCTCTATTTTGTCTCTTTCTCATTCACCCCTCTTTTTCACCTTTTCTCTTCCCTTGTGTCTTTATGTCAAAGTTGATTGTCCATAGAGAAAAATTCATAACTGACATTTAGCATTCTACAATACAATTCCAAATGATGCTTTTACAAGTTGACCTCGGCAGATTTTTCAAAGGATGTTCTTTTATATACCTATGGTGAGCAACGTAGTTCTTAGTTTCTTATTAGAAAAATAATTTTGCTTCTTAAAAGGATGATCTATCAAAATGGCAAATGAGTTGCTTATCAGAGCAATGAAAAAACTGCATTTCAGCTGAGAAAATAAACAGCCCACCTTTTATTACCTTCATACTATGAGTGCAAGTTAAAACAGACGTCTGATAATGAATATATATTAAAATTATTGAAAATAGCTGCGCTTAGCTTACTGAATCTTAAAGGTAGTTAGAGTAAAAAACTCAAAGATTAGAAAGTTACAACAAGTTAAAAAATGCAAGAGAAGAAAATATAATGACTTCAATAAGGGAAAAAGCAAAGGATAATGGGCAAGAAAGTCGTCGAAAAGTGATGGCATCTTATTAGGCACATTGAAATTTTAGAAGATAAGGATGTTTGCCAAGGTTGTCATTAAGCACAGTTGTCCAAGTTCATTTTTTCTTCGTTCTTTTAAATTGCACAGTCACAATGTTCAAGTGCAAAATGATGTCAAAGAAAATGTCGAATGATTGGTTCCAAAACAGGGGACTAACGGAACTGCGCTCCCAGAGATTCTTCCATTATTCCAGTCCTGTCTTCTCATACTGTATTTTCATTTATTTACTGGCTTTTTAAATCTTTTTCATTTGTTAAATATTACTGTTTCAACTGCATTTCTAGTTTGCTGCCTTTTATAATGCCTTTTCCATAGTCTCCCTTTTCGATACTTTCTAACACTACTCTCATAAGCAGTTGACAGTTGACTTACTAATATGAAATCCCAGTGCCTCCACTGCTCATCTGTAGAATAGCTTTCTTTTCTCTAAACATCCCAGTTTCTCCTGTTACAGTTTTCATGAAGCAATTTAGTCAAATGAAAAATTTGGAGATTTGTCTGATTTATTTAATGAAAAAAAAATATTGCTGGTTTCATATTTTTCACAGATGTACAGAGAAGTACATCCATCTGTGGTTTTATGAAACCACAAACCTCCAGAGAACATTGTTAACCCATACAATGCCCTCGAATGACATATTTTGCATTTAAATCTCTTACTTACAGGAAAGCTATATAAAATGAAAAGTAAATGGAGACTATCTTGTTACCTAAGTTCCTGTGGACAACCCAACACATTCTTTACTCCAGAAAGTACAAAGGGAATAACTTAGGTCTGTGAATGGAGTGCTGCAGCTACCATTGTTTTCAGTGGCTTCATGAAGCTGACAGCCTGAAAAGTTCCTGCAAAAGCCCTGCTTTACAAACTGTCTTGAGATGGATTGAGTCTGGCAGACTGGCACATCAGCTCATTGTGCTTTTAGCATATGAGTATCTATTTTGTGGGAAAAAAACTCCAAAAACCAACCACCATAATTTCCTTAATAAGTCTCATTTTCTCCTTTTGGGAGAACTACATTCTTTTAATTTCTTTGTGCCTCTGGATTTAGGATTTGTTTGAGGACAGATATGTCAAACATGCAGGTAATTACTGGGGTCAGCACAGGAACAGAGAAACCCAACCAACGACCACCCAGACCTTCTAATAATCCTCTGCTTAGTCACCACTCAGCTTCACTAGGAATGCTGCCAGCAGGAAGAAACAATCAAGTAACCCCCCCCATCAGCAAAGACATAAAACCTATTTACTGCTTCTTGGGTGGGGCAGGGTTATCAAGTCTAAAACAGTGACAGTGGTTACTGTCTTCGGTAAGTCATGTCAGTAAACCAGACTGTTTTTCAACCTTCTGTGCTGTACTACTACAACAACACTACAACAAATATCAGATAGAAAAGCAATGTGTCATAGATTGTACATGCGACAGTCTGATCACCTAAATCCAGTATTTTTAAGGAGAGAGTGGAAGGACAAAGAAGTAGACTTAAAGTATTGAGAGCCAGTAGTGATGGGCAGCAGGGAGTGGTTAGAGAATGAGGAAGGCTAGCAATATTCCTTTGGTGGAAGAGAGGCTATCTATGTGGGTGTTACAGATTTTATGTTTGTATTGTCTAAACCAGAAAGACTGTTTTGCATCTGGCAGGCAGTGTAAAAACAATAAATTAAATCCTTTTTTGTGTGTATCACTTTTATTTTACAAGTTTTTTACTACCTCCCTCCCCTCCAGTTCTCCCTAAAGATTCATTTATGGAGTTTCATTCTCCATGTCTCAGAATCACGCTGTGTTACCTGCTGACCTTGTCTACATTTCAGACACTTGTCAAGAGGAGATTTTATCATAGAGAACAAGACTTGATTCTTCTGCCTGAAAGCAGTTTGGGGAGGGGTGAAGGTTTTGATCATATTGCAAGGTGGAGCGTTTCTGGAATGTGTTGCAAAGCATGTCTATCATCAAACCTGCACCGAATCCTCCTCTTCCTGCTCAGCATTTGAAAAATTCTGACAGCTGCCCGCAGTATTTTAGAAGCACGGATAATAAATTTTGGATGTTTCACATTATTTAGCTCTGCAGATGTAAACAATCATTTTGACACATTGATGGGTTTTTTTACGCCCTATTAGAAACTGGCACTAGCATTGGCTTCTTTGCATAATATCCATTTTGCATTAAAGAAAGAGCATCTTTATACAAGTAAGGAACTTCACAATCTTCAGCTCAAATTATTAACAATCATTACAAAAGTATAGACACAGGTGTATACAGACACATACATATCCATGTAATACATTCATTACACAAGTAATGAAATACTGCACAATGAATGTATATGATCTGTATCTTATCTTACCCATTTTATCAAAGGACTTATTCAAATAAGCTGGGAAATTTTAAAAAGCACTCATCTTACAAACCTATATGAAATGGAATTTCTCTATTTCATTACATAACCAATGCTGAAGATATCTCAGTGATCTTGATTCCTTTGTTATATGTCACTTATTTTCAAGTGTTTCATATCCATTAGTTCTTAAATACTTAAGGTTCCCTCAGTGCTATGAACAGTTAGACTCCTTTCAAAATCCTGGGCCACTCATTATCCTGAAATTCTGACACAAATCTTAACATAGTCATCATTTTATCCATGGTGACAAAGGCATCTATCTTTATAAGTGAAGGAATAAATGAAACCATTCCAACCCCAGTAACAAAAAAGAAAAAAAAGACAAACGAACCCAAATAAAACCTTACCTGAACATCAGTGAGTTATTTTGTGATGGGTAGAATGGAATGCAGTAGGGAATGTGATAAAAGCTTCAGCCAACCTCGTATTGTCCTGATCTATTTAACTTTTGATTTGCTTCCTCTGATCAACATCACATCTCAAAAATCTTTAAACTGTAGTACACCATCAACCATTGTGCTTTATAATTTTCTATTTTAGGATTACTGCCCTAGGTAGAAGACCAAAGGTAGGCAGGTAAGTCACAGGAAGAAAACACAGGCACCTAATAGCCCTTTAAGCCAGTAAAGCAAAAATGTGATCAGAATAAAACCCTAGATGTTAAATATAAAAAAGTAGTCTAACAGACTCAAAACAACAAAGGAAAGTGTAGCCAAGTCAAGGAGCACAATCAAAAAGAAACTAGATGAAATCCTATACCTTTTGTTGCTTGAGTTAAGACCAAAGTTCAGCTAGTTCCTTCTGGCATTATAAATAAGTAAACATATGCTTAACTTCAAAATTCATAAGTAAAAAACCATTTTACACTTGTATATACTTTCAAGACTATGAACAGCCATAAAAACTGTGCTGAAATTGCGCTGTATCCTTTGAGATGCTTGATGGGCATATTTTGCAGATTAGAAAACTGGAGTTCAGTGAATGGATTGATGTGGTCAAGACCAAGTGACTGACACTGACAAAAGTATGTCAGAAAATCTAAAACCTTTGTTTTTACCACTAGCAAAATCCAAGGTATATAGAAAAAAAGAAAAAAACCTCAAACCATGTGATAACTTCTGAGAGCACCCAGATTAAATTGTGGAAGATACATTATTCTCCTGCCTAAAACTGATAACTTTTTTAATTACTATGTTATTATTACTATTTGTTTTAGAATATATATTTATACGTACTAGTGGTTTTGTGGTAATATAGTACATTGTAATATAAGAGAGCTGCTTGTCTGGGCAATTTGAAACAGAATGGTCGAATGATGATAGTTAAGTAGTCATTCGCCATTCCACTGCAAATGAAAACTTCCTAAAAACATTTTTCCCTTGTTTATCCTGAGATATTCATCTGCCTAAGTATTAGCACTGTGACATGTCTACTAGAGGGCTGGTGTTAAGTTTCATTACAGTTTGTTGACTAGGATCATTTGAAACACACATACCCTAGAGCAATAATGCATCATGATTTCCTTATGTCGCATTTTCTTCTTCTACTGGGCATTCAGAATGTTAAGTATGCCTTCATGTCTCACCTGCATGAAAGTAAGAATCTGCATATAGCTTTAAAATAGTCATGCTTTTACATGTATCTGCACATCTTCTATGTATGAGAACCAAAAAACAAAGATGAATAGCATGATGAAATGAAAACAAAGTGCTCAGTGTGATATTGATACAGGTATAATGATTTTAAAGAAAAAGTACACTAAATATCGCCAGTTATAGACTTTTTGTGTTAGTATAATAACAAAACTACAGTCTGGGCTCTGACAATACCTAAGCACACTCTCCATCTTCCTTCTCCTTAGTCACAAATACATGGTATGAAAGAGACTGAATGGAATAAGCAAAAGTACGCAGTAATCTGGATATTCTTCTTTTTAACAAATAAATATATGTTCAATAATTCATTGCTATTTATTGAAGTTCCAATTCTGCCACACTTCAACAGACTAAGAAATATTTGCCCCAGAGTGTTTTCCTATATCTTTCAGTGGTGCTACTTATTGTACTAGATACCACACAGTGGAGGAAAAGTGGCAGATTCAAGGGTACATTATCTTCAGTAGATTAGTAGAATTTCATATTCAGTGCCTAATCGGTACTCCAACTCAACTGTCAGTAGCTTTCTGCCTAATAGAGACAACAGTGGGCACTTTTTATTGCTAAGTTCACATTTGAAGTGAAATACTGCATATATTTTTCTATATATGGCACTTGAGAACACAATAACAATTTAAGTGATTTCTGCTACATTTTGGCAGAAGGATGGGGTTGAATTGAATTTATTTCTCTAGGGAATATTTTGTAATCCCAATTCTCACTCAAGAAATATAAACATATTGCTGAACACCTGGGGAAATTATATAAAATGTACATACATTCTGCAGTTTAGAATCACAGTCACAGTTGACAAGTAACTATTTTTTTGTAATAAAATAGATCTGATTATAGTTGCTTTTCCTTGTGGATAACTGGAAAGAAATGGAGGGATGCCTTTCCTAGCAATTCACTGTAAATACCACATGCTGAGCAGTCTTTCTGCAGGTCACTGTGGGCTATGCAGAACTGTAAAAACAGCTTAAGTAAGAGGTGTTGCAGATGTTTCAGTGTATTTTGACTCAAAATGCATTGTTGTTTGGACCCTTAACTGTAAGATAGCTTTCCCTCCCAGTTACCTCCTTGCTCTGAATCAGTGGGAAATGAGGGAATTTAGAACCAGTCAGGAAATGGAATTTCCATACCACATAAATATTGGAATTCCAAGCAATGTTAAAAAAAAATTGCCCAGAGACAGAATTTTCTATTAGACTAAAGTTTGTGCTCCTGTATTGACTTTTCTCCTACACAACACAGGAATGCCAACAGGAGAAAGACACATTTTAAAAGGAAATACTAAATCAGGAATCAATGAGAGAAGGAATGTTTTTATTATAATTTTCTTATCTCCCTCATAAGTAGCTTCAGTTGTGTACCCTGTTTTGCTGAGCAATGCTGTAAAATAATTCCATAAGCTATCACTAAGACCACAGCTCTGAAGAGTGCAAAGATAACAAAAGATAGGCAAAGGAAAGTTAACATTTTGTTTATAAAATAAAGGGTTTCCTTGTATAAAAAGGCAATAAAATAGTTTTTCAAAGGGTGAAGAGAAGTCAGATCAGTTAAGAGTAATAAAAAAAAAATCCAGAGCATTTTCTATTTAATGTTTTTGTTTTGATTTTAGGAGATGTGGGAATTCATCCTTAATGTCTTCTTTACATGTGAAAGAATTAATGTTATCTTTATGCCCTTTTCCCTTTTTGACAATACGTTATTTCCCTGGAGGTTTACATGAAGTTTTTTCATTGTACTATGCCTGGCAGCCACTCTATCTCTGAGAAAATAATGTCAAACTGCTAATTACCGTGAGCAGTATTTAAGTAAGCTGAACTGATCTATTATATTTCAATTCCTTTCTGAAACACTAGATGAACATCAGACTGTTCCATTCTTAAAGTTCCATGTGTATCTCCTTAATTATTTCACTGGGTCTGTCATGCCTTTTATTCATAATTTACTTAGGTAAAACACATGTGAATACAGGTGTTTATTTGGAAACCACAACAGTATCTTTTTTTTTAATGATGCATGGAACTTGTCTGATCCAGTTTGCTCATGATTCTGTCTTTGCATCACAAAATTCAGTACAACTCCTTTTTCTGTATGTGCACTGAGATGGATAGGAAGAAATGAGAAGAAAATAAGAAGGGAATAAAAAGAGGCATGGTGAAAATTTAAAGCTATATCCAATCATGAATACTTCCTGATAAGATTTAATTCCCCAGAGAGAAATGAATGAGACAAGTGTTTTGATTAATATCAAGAATATTACAGGCAAGGAATTTACAAAAGTATGCAGGAATAGCATTGCATGCTAATGAAGTATCATAAAATGAGGTCTCATTGTTGATATGGAAAAAGTACTATTGCATTCCTTTCTTGAAAACTTAAGAGCTATTATACCACCATTATAGCAACTAGTTAGAATAGGTTAGCTAAGGAGTTTATAGTTTCCATTACAGAGGGATTTTAATATCAGACCAGCCAGGCATCTTTCTGGAATGGTCCAGGTGTATTTGAGTATTTTGCTCTTCACTGGTCATATGGAGAAACTAGTAAGACTAGTTTCAAAGCCTGTTAGGTGCTAGGTGCTGTGATATCCTCATCACTGCAACACTTCTTAGCTTCTTTTTTCTTTTGCATTCACTTTTCCTTTTATGTAAACTCACTTTTTTAAAAAATGTTTTTATTTTGAAAATGACATATGGTTTAGGAAAAATCACTTGTCATTAAAAAAAAGTTGAATACATACACAATATACATCTAACCGGATAGCTTGACCAAGGCTGTAATAAAAGCACAAGGAAATGAGACTTTATGTTGTATCAGAAATCTATGCAAACGTAGGCAAGATAAACCAGCTAGGACTATCCATGCTTGAGCTGTATGAACATTCAGAATTGTAGGATGGCTGCAATAAGCAGTAGACCAAACTGGATGGAAGAAACTGATTGGAGTTCGCTGTGCAATGAGCCTTAGAGGCCCAAATATCAAAGTGCCCAGACATGGCTTCCTGGCCAGCCCTTATGAGACATTTCTGGATTTTATGGCATATACTTGAAAGAGACCTGGAAAGGCTGAACACTTTGAAAGGCCCTTCTCCAAAGTAACCTTACTGCAGTGTAAACATCTTTGGATGCAAATAGTACTAAACAGACAACATATATCTGGAGAGAATATTCTTGGAATTCTAAGGAAGCTGTTTGGTTTTTTTTTTCAGTTTGCTACTGTGGGCTTTAGAAAGTAGATATTTCCTTGAAAGGTCTTTCTACTTCTTATTGTTTAAATAAAATATGATTGTATTTCTTATTTTAGAAATAATCCAATTATGGAAACTGTTGGAATATGGAAATGCAAATGAAACAGTGGCTAGAAATTTAATTTTCCCCCTAAAAAGCTTAGAGAATTCTTTTGTGGGAAAGTCATGATTCAAATTAGCTCAGTAGTAATACCTTTTTAAATTACAGGCTGCATTTTAAAGATGCTACAGCTCAGCTTTCAAGCATTAACTCATGCAAAAGCTTAACTGCTTAATTTTAATTCACAATATTCTTGAATGTGTAAAAGTGAAAAAAAGATTCTTGCACTTTGTCTTTACATGGTAAATTCATTATGTACTATAACTATGTTTTAAAGTGTGCCCTGTCTTAATAAACACATATTCTCACTGCATTTGCTAAAATCTTTTCATTCCAGAATCGCAGTATTCCTAACTCCTACATCCTGAAGACCAACGTGAAAAGGCAAAATGGCATGTACCAAGTCTGGCAACTTGATAATATTTGATTTTGTATTTACAGCCCTGCAGTCTTTAAATTATGACATACATTCTTTATTTGAAAAAAATAATGCAGTATATACATTTTACATCTGATTAGAGAGAGAAAAAGATTATCTTATTTTCATACCAACCAGTGTAGCAACTATTGCTGCAACAAATGCTAAAAAATAACTTACATAAATGTTGACGTGTTTACAATGATTTCATTATATTAGTGTATTAAATGAGACCGAAAATAACCATCCAAACTTTGGACTAGTTTGTGCATGTCACAAAATTTAGCTCAAAATGTCATAATTACATAGATTTTCAATAAGCAGTTTTACATGGGTTCTCTTAGCACTCAAACCTACGTGTCCAATACAGAAAAAGGAAAGAATTCTTAAAAATAAGAAAATCAAATAGTAATCTGATGCCTCAGAAAGTCATTAAACTGAAGGAATACTTTTATATATATATATATATAGAGAGAGAGAGAGAGAGAGCAATTCACTTGCTCCAGTTCTTTAATTTCTTATCACAGAGCAAGTTGGATGTGAAAAAGATTTTATTAGGCCCTTCATGCATTGTTAAGTGTAAATGCTGTGAGTGTATTCATCTTCAGAATTCATGGCTTTTTGCATTTTCTGAAGCGTTCTTTAAAGTTTTATTCTCCATATGTACTGGTTTGTGACTATTTCTGAGAGGAAGAGTTCATAGAAGAAAAAACTCAAAAGCAAAATCAATCTCACAGCTGATGAATACTACGCAAAATACAGCTGGTATTTTGCATTATTTAGAAGACAGACTGAAATTCTGCTGGAATTAATGTTTTACAGTGTGTCTCCTGATAGCCACAACTGGAAAAGGATCCGATATTTTTGTTTCTTTAACTTAAGCCTGTAAGTATGCAGAAAGTACCAAGAACCACAAAGTTAGGATTTAAAGCCTCACCAAAATTTTCACAAAGGCATGAAAATATTATTATTTTAATTATCACATTATTGAGTTAGAGTTCATTTATTCAGTTAGGCTCTTTCTCACTGTTTCCCAGATTTTCCAAAACAGTTTGATGCAGTCCACTGGGCTTCAAAACTTCAGCAATCAAATTCTGTCTGCCACAGAGCTCAGTATCATTTAAAGTACATGAGAGCTTGAGTCATAAGTTCAGATGTTCAAAGATGTTAACTTCCAGCAATGGCAATTAAGGTACAAACCACTTTCAGCAATATGCACCCGAGTTCCTTAGAGCACTCAGCCTCTCTGGCCAAGCTTTCCCCCATTTAGTGTTTTTTTCTGCAGTGTTAGCATTTCAGCAGTCTTAAAGGCCACAACTGAACTGAAACAGAAAGTAGTGACTATTCCTGAAACTGTTATTTTATCTCCTGGAAGAGATGAAATAAGCTGACAGGCTGGTCATTTGCTTTTCATTTGCAACTGCAAAAACATGCAGAAATTTGTGTTTGTTGTGAGGGGTGATAGCTTGTTCTTTCACTCTTGGTGCTTTTGTTTTTCTGAATTTCCTTTTTTTATTAGAATTCTAGGGGAAAAAAACCAAAACAACCAAACCCAAAATCCACACAGCTGTGCCATTCATTCACTCTTGTTATTTTGTCATCTTTTGCTGGTTTGTCAAAATGCAGAGATCACTCATGCCACAGCAGTAGTGAACAGAACCTGTGGAAGCTAAGCAGGTCAGGGCTAGTAACAACATCAGCAACAAATGGCCTTTCTGTTACTGAGAAGCTGACTGCTGGCCCCAGCTGGAACCTGGTGCTCTTTCAATACCGAGTTCATGAATAGGACAGTGTCCTAGCAGCAAGTGATGGTCAAATGACATAGGAAGAGGAAGAAGAGACACTCAGACCTGTAAGATTCACTGACTCTATTCATAGAAAAACGAACAAAAGCAGCAGCAGTTGGTAATTTCCTCCTAAAGGCCTCATCTCTCTACTGCAGCTAACATCCTAGAGCGTGCTGCTTCCAAATTCTATAAAGTGGCTGAAGTTAATCTCTCACAATGACCATAACCCCATGTGTCCTTTTATTTGTGTCATGCACTTACTTTCAGGATCAACCTCATACTGATTAAAAGTAAGTATCAGTCTGAGAAGGCAGGAGACTCGTATGACACACATGTTCGTTTTCCCAGCTAAAAATTAAAAAGGATTAGGAATCTAAGTATTCTGAAATATTCCAAGATACCAGATCAGCTTTGGAACCCTTGACCTTAGGAATGATGTTCCACATACTCTTGAACATGGGAAGAATGCCCCAGAACATGGAAAACCCTATTATTCTCTAAGGAAAAATTATTATAAGTAAGAAATGGTTTAAACAGAGATCAAGGGGAAAAGATGGTGCGAGTGAAAAAATTCCATAGGTAAGCAAATGTCGTGGTTTAAGCCCAGCCAGCAACCAAGAATCACGCAGCCACTCGCTCACTCCCCCTGCTTCCTCCCCCTGCTCCCGAAGGGATGGGGAGGAGAATGGAAAGAATGTAACTCCCATGAGTTGAGATAAGAACAGTCCAGTAACTAAGGTATAACACAAACCACTGCTGCTGCTACCAGTAATAATAATGATAAGGGAAATAACAAGGGAAGAGAATACAACTGCTCACCAGCCTCCAACCGATACCCAGCCCAACCCAAGCAGTGATCTAGCCCTTCTGGGTAATTGCCCCCAGTTTATACACTGGGCATGATGTGCTGTGGTATGGAATATCTCTTTGGCTAGTTCAGGTCAGGTGTCCTGTCTCTGCTTCCTCTCAGCTTCCCCATATCCCTGGCAGGGCATGAGACTCAGTCTTTGGTCGTACTAAACATTACTGAGCAGGAACTAAAAACATCGGTGTTATCAGCGCTGTTCCCAGGCTGAAAGTCAAAAACACAGCACTGCACCAGCTACTAAGAAGGAGAAAATTGTCTGCTGCTGCTGAACCCAGGACATCATAAAAAGAGAAATTTGAATGAGGATATCAAGATTGCTTGCCAGTGGCAGGGGATGGGGATTATTCAGAATAAGATGCAAAGATAGACAAAAAAGGAAATAAAAGGTCAGACTACTTATGCATGATAGTGCACAGTATACAGAGAGAAAACCCAGGGGATTTGGTAAGATAATTAATATAACGAAAGACAAATACTAAAAGAATACATTTGTTCAGAAAAACAATGAATGATCACAGAACTGCGTCTATTGCGATCCCAAGAGATGGAAAGGGTTATATAAAAACTAGGTAGAGTTCAATGCAGAGAAAGAGAGCTTGTAGACACTGTCAAATAAGAACAAGGATTAAGGGATAAAACAAAGCCTAAAGGAAAAATACTAGGAACGTAAATTAACCATAAGCAGAGAGGTAAAATGTGTTATAGGAGATTAACTTGCATAAGCTATAAAGTCCTCATTGACTCCACCCACGAGAAGGAATTATAAATACTGTGGATTTAACAAAGATGAAAATCAAAAGGCCGCAAGACCATGAAAAAAAAAAAGACGAAAACACCACCACCAACAAAACAGAGCACGGAATGAGCTGCAACTACCAAGAAACTACTTTGGAAAAAATAACTCATTCTATTATTGACTTACTATAATAATTTCATACTTTTAAAATATTCCTTAATTTGCTGTTAGTTGTAAAAAGGAAGATCAAGGACTACTCTATTGAATAGACAGGAAAAGAGTTTGTAGGTGAATTTGAGCATTGTTTCATGCCGTTTTTTCCCTACCAATCTTCACTAAACAAGCCAGCTATGATCAGGTGACAAATAGAGTTAAGATGGTATCTTCCCAAAATATTCTGAAGGAGGTGATCAAATAAATTGCTTGCAGCTACCTGGAAAATAAGGAAGAAGTGACATGTAGATGGTAGCTAACATGATTTTTTTTCACAGAATAAATTTTGCCAATCTAACCTAACTTCATTCTGGACATTAGGATGGCAGGCTCAGTGGAGATAAGTCATTGACATAATTTTTCTTGTCTTTAATAATAGTTTTGATATTTGCACATGATCTTCCCATAATTTATACAAGAAACAGAGTCTTGATAAAATTCTTATAAGAAGAATGTAAAGCCAGTTGACTGTGTAGTATGGAAGGACATGTTGAGTGGACTTATGCAAGTTCTTTGTTTATTTATCTCCTTTTCATTAGTTTTATTATTTTATGAATGCTGCAATGGAAAACTTGCTCACCAAATTTATAGATGACATGAAGATATGATCTGAAAGAATAATATGGGCAAATACAAAGTACAACATTGAGCAGGAACAAAAGCTGTTACAAAAATAGAATGGAAGACAATTAACTAGATGACTTCTGCTCAAAAAAAGGTCTGAAGAGGTTACCGAGCATCACAAACTGAAGGAGTTCCACACTTCTGCATAAAAGGCGAACATCTTATCAGGAAGCATATATCAGAGCATATCAGGAAGTAATCCTGCTTTACTTTTTTCATCACCATAATGCTTCAGATGAAGTACAGCACTATGCTTCACAAAGGGGGTGGGCACTAATTAGAAATAATCAAGAGGTCACAGTAGGAAACAAAATGATGAATTAAAATGCAACAAAGAAGATTCAAATTGAATCTTGAGGTAAAAGACCTTTTACAATTATCATATGCAGAGATTGCCTAGGAAGGCTGTGGTCAGTGAAGATCTTTAAGAAGAGATTAGAAAAACATGACACTGGCAGCACTGAAAAGTGCTGAAAGGGACACCTGGGGTCCTTTTAGCACTGTGCTTCCGAGAGTCTCTGGTTTTCTGCAGTTTTCACTAATTGACCTGATTTTCTTACTCTACCTGAGTTTGACTCTGAAAGTACGGTGCATTGGCTTCAGCAGTGGTTTACTGGGAAGCTTTGTGTAAGTGTAAATAAATTTGACATCTGCAGTTTTCCATACATATAATGCTAAAATTGGTTGTTGCAAAAGGATATGCATAAGCTGAAGCTGCTCCTTCAGGCATTCATGGGATGTGCTTCGTATTCAACTTCTTGAATTGAGCACACAACTGTTCTCAAATATTTACCTTACATAAATTAATCTCTGAGACAATTTCATCTATAGGCTGCAAGCAGAAAATCAGAGAACATGATTCAAAACCTAACCGTATTCATTTTAATCCAGAATGGATAGCTTGAAACTTTGTGCTCTGAGGAACTATTAACAAAGATAGTATTCAAATTAGATTAAAGACATGTTGTGAGTAATGTGCGCCCATTTCCCACAAGATTAAGATTTTCTTTTGTTCCCAGTAATTTACGACAACATGAATTAATGAAGGTATTTTACTGCATATGTAGAAAACATATCAGACTCCTCATCTATCTGCAGTAGAAAATACACAAGATCATGTTTATTGGGTTTGCAAGCACTACTCTAGTTATCATGTCACACACTAAAAGAATTTCCCCCAAAAGGCTTATAAGTTAATTAGACCTGATTTCTCGCTCTCTCTTTTTTTAAAGCTTTTTTATGATTGGAATTTACATCTGTACTAGAGTAGGGTAAATGCAAAATGAATGAGAAATATCTAAATACCAAGTACAAACCTATCTCCTAATCAAATTCAGTAGCATTCTGCATTTTCATGAAATTTTGGTGATACTATTGTCCTCTTCTTACTAATAACAGACCACTATTAATTACAGCAACTACATAGCTTTGTCCATAAGATGTGTATATTCTTTCCCCAGTGTGCTCTCAGAAATCATCTATAGAAAAATATTTTATGAAAATAAGAGTAAGTTGCTTCAGGCAAAGCACCATTCTTTTCCCATTAATCAGTTTTCCTCCAGACTAAAAAGGGTTTTTATAATAGATTTTTTTTAGCTGGATACCTGATTCTTGTAATATAACAGCAACTAATACTTAAACTCAATGCTCTTGATAAAGTGGCAATCACAGCAGATTATTCAGGCAGAGCAGAACAGGAATACAGATTTCAAAACCTTGAAAACTGCTGAGAAATTTAACAATTTTTGGCAGTGAAAAAAAAAAATGAAGAAAATCTGAAGAAATAAGGAAGTAGGTCAAAAGGACTGCAACATTTAGATCAGGAGAATTAAAGCCATAAAGCTCTGCATCATGAAGGACTTTAACACTTCTTTCTAGAATGAAAAGCTATGTTTTTTGTAAACATGATAAGAAAGCAAACTGAATATTACATCAGATATTAAGCATGAAGGAAATAGACCACATATGATATGAAATTATGTCAACTGCAAAACTGTAGAAGATGACTGGTCCATCCATAGCCAGTCCAAAATGTTTGAGAGGTCAGTGTCGGATACAGATTAAAAATTGTACAGTGCACATGCGTAGGAAAGCATTCATACTTCCTGTCTTGCCTCTTTGCCTAAATTTGATTTACAGCCGAGATGAAAGTAGAAGCTTTCAATTTATGTCCACTAGTAATGTCTTGCATCTTGAAGCTCAGAGGCTTCAGTAATAACTCTTGCTGGTATGCAGAGAGAATAGTGGCCCAGAGCTGTTGCTGTTTCAGGTTCCATACAGCAAGAAACCCCGGTAGCATTTATTTGGGAAAAGGTATATAACTGGCTGGTGTGCATTTGCCTTGCAGTTGAATTACAATTTTTTGAAAGATCAGTGAAGATTTGGTTTATATTTCAACTTGGGAGGTAATGAAACTAACTGCCCCATGGGAGGAGCAAGAAAAGTCTATGGAATATGCATGTAGATTGTCCTGGCACAAATTTCATCCCCATATTATGTGGCAAGTGAACTGGCAGAACTAATATCCCAGTTCCCCATATTGAACAGATACATCATAGTATCAATTTACTGTGATGACTCGTATGATACTGATTTCTTTTTAGACTGGCGGTAAAAGTGCCAGGACTTTTGCTGTTTGGGTTTTTTTTATTTTTGCGATGAAGTGATACAGAGATTTATCTGGCTGTGATACCAGGGATGTAACAATGAGAGCTTTTGGGTAAAACTTCACAGAGAAACAATGATTTCAGCAAAGCTGCACAAGACAATACTAAATACAAGCTATAATTCTTATGCCATGAGAAATGGGAATGCTCACAAGTGAGACCTTGCAGTACATCCACTGGAGTTAGATTGGGCCAAACTGCTGACTCTGTCCACTGAAGACCACAAAAACTGATTGTCAACAGAGAAATAGAGGAGCAAAGGGGAAGAAAAAATGTAATTAGTGGAGGACTAAATTTAAAACAGTTCTAACTATGAATGAAGAATTTAGCTGAATAAATAGATCTTTCCCAAAGAAAAATGATCAGAAGTACGTTCCAGGAACCTGGCACAGGAGAAATATATTGTAAGGTTATCCCAAGGGATTTTGGTTTTGTAGATTTCTATGTAGGATCCAAATTGCTATTGTTTGTCACATTCTCAGAATAAAATCTTAGGTACACTTGCAGTTGGTAGCATCTAGGTGAAAAGTAATGTAAATAATATAAGCTGCTGAGAATTTTCTATATGAATTATTTAATTACACTTAAACTTTTTGGGGGTGGAAGGTGTGAGGAATATAAATATAGAAAAAAGCCACAACAACTTATCATGAAAATTGAAATAATACTTCTTCTTTGTTCAAGTGACTCCAATTATATTTTCTCAGTGTGACACATTGCCTAGTAAAAATAATAGTTCAGGCTTTCCTTTCTCTTCAGTCAGGTCAGGCCTATACTGCTTATGATGCAGTGCGGGTTTCCTACTGAGTGCCATCATATGAGGCTCATGAATGTCAATGGATCAGGTACCACGCAACCTCTTCCTGAATTCCAGTGAAGCTATATAGCTCACAATAAAAAATTAAGTTCAAGATTGAACGATTTTGTAACAGACATCATCTCGGTACATTCAAACAAAACATTTTAATGTACATGTACTGAAAGTTTCTATTTAGAAAGAAGCTTCAAGATGAAATAATGAAACATTGAAATTATTAGTAATTGAGAATTTTGGAGGAAAGGGGGGCTGGCAAAAGAAATTTTACAAGATGGGAGAAGAATCTGCAATTTACTTCACCAACTATAGGATTTGAAAATCTCCAATAATGTGCTATGTCAGAACTCATCAGAATACTCTGGCTAAACATATTTACGGACTCTGAAAAACGTGAGCACTGAGATATTATGGAAGAATTTAGCCTACTGGTGGATCTTGTTAAGATACTGAGGTATCTGAACAGCGGGAAAAGCAGATCATTAGGAACTGGCAAAATATGGCGGAATACTATTAAACTTTGCTATTCACCTGACATATAATAAAAATGCTTTGGAAAGCAGTGCTTGATTTGAAATTATTTGGGATATGCAAGAAAATAGAATATGAAGAACAAGTTCATACAATTAGTTTCAGACCTTAGGTTTTTCAAATCACTAAAATCTGTTGATATTTTTTACCGTGAGACTGTCAGAGAGGAGAAATGTTGAAGGTCACTTTGTCTGTTACTATTAAATATGTCCACATCCCTAATGACAAATAACAACATTCTAAAGATAGTAGGAGCAGCTGTGAATTAAATACATGATTTTTAAACAGTTGAAGAAACCGTTAACAGCCAATGTATTTGCTAAGCAAATTTTAAGGGTTATTTTCCCCTCTTTGTTTTAGCATAACTTTAGCTTCGCTCTTCTAGACTAATTTCAAAAAGAATATGTCTATCTCAGAGCTATTAATATGAAGCTATATAAAAACTGGCATTTTCTGAAGCAATTCTGGTACAGTTTAATTTCTTGAGAAATGTATTAATTCTGTTTGTGTTTAGTGCAATTTCCATAACATAGCAGTTTCAGCAAATAGGAAAACTGGTTTTGCTATGAGGGCTGCTGGTCATCTATATTCCAGATAAGGAGTATTTGAGACTCAGCAACCAAAATAATTTTTCAGTTAAACAAGAGCACTTTGGAACAATGGAACAGCTGCTACCTAAGAAAAAAATCGTTTACTCACTCACTGTATGAGTTTGAAGTGATTAGCTGAAAATCCCCAGCAGAAATGATGGAACAAAGAACTAGAGTGTTGAAAACTGGTTCTTGTGGACTCTGGAGCTCATGGGTAGCAAAACACTGTTCTCTGAATGAAGGAAATATTATGAATGCTGGAAATCAGTACGCACATGAGAGCATATTGTAAAAGCCAGCAGATAACTTATGACTAGAAAAATACAACTGTATGGAGGTCACTGGATACAGAAAAGAGAAACTGCATTGCCTTTATGCTTTGTTGAAAATCTAAAGAATGCTCAAGTTTAACAAATACTCAGAGGAGGAAGACAGCACAATTCTGCTCAATATCAGGTATGACATTGATCAATAAAGGCAGGAAGCTACATGGCAATGAAAAAATGCAACACACTTGCAAGAGTTCATGCCATATCGCTCTTGCTGATGGTCACTGATTGCTAATGCAATCTGTATGTGCATTATTTTTAAAAATCTGTATCTCCTGCACTTCATCCATTACTCAAATAGGCATTGTGGCTGTCTGTTTTGACATGGTTCTCCATGGTTTTCAGCGTGAATATAATCCCTGGCATAGTGTTCTCCACTGGCTGCAGAGAACCACCTGCTCCATTGTGGTGTCTCCAGGGATGGCAAGGAAATCTCCATTCCAGCACCTAAAGCACCTCCTCCTCACTTCTTCCTAGTATTCACAGGGATGTTTCTCACACTTTTTCCATCACGACTCAACATCATTTTGACCTCTCTACACAGGCTTTCCCTAAGTTGTACCACGAATGGCTGAGGGGCTCAGCTGTGTCACATTGCAGGACACCCCTGCAGCCCGTTTCCCATTGCCAGCACCTTGACACAACTCTGGACAAGGGTGTGACTAGGAAAAGAAATGAGAAGGCTCATTGGTACTGGATGGGTTAATAGGGAAATATTACAGCTGAGCTTCAAGACTCCATCGGAAATGTGATGTGTTCAGGCTGTAAGACCAAGCAGTACAGTTAAGAACTATGTCTGGAAATCTCAGAAGCACCAACTACCTATGTTAAAGGTTTGGTAAAGACAAGAAAATTACAACAGCAGAAAGAGAAAGAGAAGGGGAAAAAAAATACATATAAACATATAGAGAGTTTCTTAAATTCCTATTATCTTCAAAGTCTTATTTACTTTTGTGTGTGTGTATGTTTCTAGCAGAAATTACAAATACAGTGTATTTCAAATGCTAAAAAGCAGGATTCAAAAATGAAAGCACAGCAGCTCCATTTTGAACTCTATTAATCCCAAATCACAATAGAATTCAGGGACTCCCTTGTGTTTTTTTAATCCCTGCACACTTTTGATGTAGTAAACTTCTTTACTGGCTTGTTTGTAATGCATCTTATGTCACATTCCACAACCTGAGCAATTACTGAACTCATTTAAATTCTGAGATAAACTCGCTTTCTCCCTTTTTAAGCATGGGGTTTAAAGGGGACACTGTAAATACTGAGGGTTCCGAGGGCTTGAATGCTCACTGGGTTTTCTGAGTTCACTAAAACTTTCTTCCATAATTTAAACTCCTTTCTTCAAAAAAACCCCATTCAGTTTAAGCATAACCTTTTTCCCCCTAAGTGCTTAATCCAAAGCTCATTGAAGTTAATGGAAAGGCTTCCAAGTGCTGCATCAGACTTGAAATGTAAGTCTATGCCCTCTATTACTGACGAAAGCTCTGCACACACAAAGCTACCCAGTTACAGCTATTTAATGTACTTCTCTTTCACTCTATATCTCCCATTCCCTGCCTTTCCCTGCACTCACTAGATTTGTTTTCCCCTCTCCTTCTGTCCCTTCTTTTCTCTTTCTCATCCTGCTTTTGACAGATCTTGTTCTACTGACTCATTTTTCTGTCACCATATCTCAATGTGGGGAGCAAACAACACACTTTCCTAAAATAATTTTCACTTTCCAGGGCTTCAGCTGGTTCAAGGACAGACAACAGGAACTTGCTTAATACTTCCATCTTAAAGATTTATTTTTGTGAATAGTAATAAAATTATTTTGAATGCTTTTAATCACAAGCCAAGATTTTTAAACTTGAATGTCTAACCAGAGGCTTCTAAATCTACATTTCATTACCTAAACAATCACTGATTTTCAAAAGTCCTGAGCATACGTCACTTTTTAAACATGGCTTACTCTTGAGACCCTAGATAGATTTAAGAATCCAATGTTAATCACCTGGGTTTAACATTGATGGTGATTGTACCAAGCTCTTTTTCTTTAAAAGAATAACACTATTTAGGTTTTTGAACTACGCATAGAAATTATTTGTATGCACAAAGATACCTGGAAATTTTTATAGTCTGAAGTCTGACTCTGCAGCTTTTTTTTTTTATTAAGTTCTTTGTCTGACACATCATATTCAAAGCATTGCAAAATGAATATAGCAAGGATTTTATTCTGATTGTCACAGAAGAATAATGGGAAAACAAACTGAATTACCAAACCATGCTGTATTCATAACCATGCAGAGGAAGTTCTCAGGTACAATGTATCTCTAGAAGAAAAGAAAAAGCTTCTGGTGAAAATGTTTGTGCTACATGTCCAATTTTCTTCTTATAATCTCCATTTAGTATTTTAACTAAGTAATCTAAATGGCTATATTTTATAGTAAAAACTATAATGTATATACCAGAGAGCATGATTTAGACCTTTCATATTCTGTACTTGTCTAAACAAGATGCGCATCAGTGGATACAGATTTGGGGGGGGGGGGGGGCGGGGGGGGAGGGGGGGTTGGTTTGGAGCCCACAAAATAGTCAAACCTCACGGAAACCCACAGACAAAATTAC
>WYDI02020599.1:0-10579 GCA_009867235.2 Psittacus erithacus | reverse complement strand
AAAAAAAAAAAAAAAAAGAAATGTTATTTATTTTTTTTTTTTTTTTTTTTTTTAAAAAAAGAGAGGGGGGGGGGGGGGGGAGGGGGGGGGGGGGGGGGGGGGGGGGGCGTGAGGGAAGGTGGGGTTAGTTTGGATCCCACTAAGTAGTCAAACATCACGGAAACTCACAGATGAAGTTACGGAAGAAAGAATTGGGTAGAATTTGCATTTCTTCGTTGCCTTCACCCTTTGCAGAGACGGAAATTACAGTTTGCAGTCACTGTCCTCCTGACAAATGGGATTTATTGTTCCTTTATGGGCAACCCAGGACCAGTACATTCCTGCTCTAAATGTCACAGCCCTTCAACCCTGACTAAAGGCATCCCATGAAGATAAGAGTGTTACAAAGCTACTATAGATTTTTATTAGGCAGAAGATATGTTTTCAAGAAGAGATGTTTGCATACACAGTAACAGGGGGAGAGGAAGTAGATATGCCAGAGCCCTCCCTGCGTGTTCCCTGGGGCTCTGTGGCTTGCCCAAGACACTCAGGTTGGGGTTGGTATGTATGTGGGTAACTACCCAGCCCTGCTGAAGGGAGCCATAGAGGCTGGGGTAGATGGCCAGGATGGAGCTGGGTGGGAATTCGCTGCAGTTCCTCAGAGGCTTCCTCCTTACTTAGGGCTGCTCTAAGTTCACACCAGATTACGGCTACACCCTGCCTGGCTATCTCCCTCTCCAGCCCAAACCCATCAACTTGGCTGCCAAGACATTCCTCTTCCCAGTCAACTTTCTACGCAGTGCCCAGCATTGGCCCCGGTCACCAGTTTTGATGGGCTGACCCCAGCAAGCAGCCAAGTATGCACAATCCCTGTCTTAGGGGAAAGGTTGATGAGAAATATTCCATGATTTATCCATAGGTGTCAAATATGGAGGCGGGAACAGGGAACACCAGCAGACAGATCCTGCATACAGCAAGAGACCTTTAAATCTGTCATCTTTAAACTGGCCTCACTCTTCTTCAAAAAGAGGTATCGCAGCATCTGGCTGTATGTGCAAATAACCCTGTTTTTTAATGAGAGGAAGGTATTTGTTAAGTGAAAGCTGAAGCAGTAGTGGCACGCTTTTCCTGTGCAACATTAGGCGCTGTCACAAGGTCTGTATAAGTGGAGGTAAGGTAGGATAGCGCAACTCTTTACATGCACACTGCTGAAAATAAGCAAAGTGCTGATTTACTTTAGCTATGATGACATCCAAGACAAAGCCTTCCATTTAATGAGCAGCAATTAGAATGTCCACTCACTAAGTACATGCAACCTGTCCAAGGAAGTTGTGAATGCTCCACCCCTAGCAGTGTTCAAGGCCAGGCTGGATGGGGCCTTAAGCAACCTACTCTAGTGGGAGGTGTTGGAACTAGGTGATCTTATGGTCCTTTCCAACCCCAACCATTCTATGATTATATGTTGTACAGGTTTGTGGGGGTTTTTTAACTTGAATCTTTGTCTAACTGGAACCATCAATTTTTTTAATACAAGCCACTGAAGAGAGCTAAAATTAATTGAAAACAGTAGTCTATAACCATCATCTAAGGCAATAGTTTAAAGAAATTGTTGAGTTATGCATTAGCTGAAGCAAAGTTCACTAAGTGTTAACTGATACTTTATTATAGCCTGCAGATGTAATCTCCCTTTCACTTGTCTTCCTCAAGTAAATGCTGAGTTTGTCCTTTGGCAAGCCCAAGAGAAAGAACCCCAGCAGGTGACTTACTGCTCTTCCACTGGACCTACATAATGACATTTCTTTAGCTATCAGAGTTTGACTTTCTAGTTCAAAGCTAATTGTAGCCAGTAACAACTGGTATCAGACACAAGGCCTAAAATATTGATGGGTGGCTAAATAATATGCTGATGAATGAGGTTCAAGATTGTTTGAAGCACCTTAAAACAGCCACCATTCAACAAGCTGAGATGTCTCTGTGTTTCAAGTATTTTCTTAAGATCATTTTCTGTTCCTGCATTTAGCCACTGAATTTCATTTAAATCTCACATACTTTCTTCTCTATAAATTGCACATTTCTGTTGTAAATTCCTTGAAAGCATATGGAGAACTACTGCAAAAGTTATGAGCAAGCATGGAAGCACTCTGTTGATGGGCACACTGTCTCACTAATTTCAAAATTAATAATGAAAGACTGATATTGAAGAAAACAAAATGTTGCTTTAACTATAAGGAAAATGTCTGTATCTTTTAACTTTTATATACTAACAGTATTGACCACAGAAAGCTCATAAGTTAAGGAAAACACTTATATTAGGTTCTGATGATCAAAATTATGATCTTGTAAATAGGCTATTTTCCTGTGAAATTCTGCTGATGTTGTCTCCATTTTCAGCGAAAGAAATAAATACAAATATCTGTGTGGTAGATTTTAAAGCAGGGAGATTCTCTAGAGCAAGCTTTTGTGAAGATCAGGCTGGAAAACTAAATTAAGACTGCCATAATTGTTAAATTTAAAAGAACAGTTTAACCTGGTGTTTTGAACAGTTATGTCCATGACCTATATATCATTTACGTGTGTAGGCAAAATATTGAAGTCTGTTGGCAACATAGTTTTATTCTTCAGTTCATACAACCCTTTCTTGTTCTGTGTCATGTAAGCAGCAGAAAAAAGTATATAGATTGTGCAGATTACTTCATCATGAAACAATCGTAACTATGGTAAATTCACATAGGGATAAGATAAAAATAGCCTATAAATTTCAATAACAATGAATGGTGACAGGTTTTACACTAGGCAAGCCCCAAGAAGAAATGTCCCTCTGAAAAAGGAAACAAAGTGGTGAAAAATTTCTCTCTTACGTATATTTTTCTAACCACAATTGCCAGATTATATTCATTAAATAAGACACGTATTTCAGGTAGTCGATGGGTATCTTTTTATTTATAGATGCAAAAATCACTGTGTGACATTTAGCTTTAAAACACCCACAGGACTCAAAGTTATTGTTTTAATTATATGAGTGATTCTTTTTATTTTTTTTTTAATCTGTTGAGGTGATCTGACTTATCAAACACCAAAATAAGAGAAAAATCTGAAAGGACATCTGGTAGGAATTACAGCTTATATTCAGCATAGGAGAAGCTAAGGAATGATCAGAACCAAAATGATCAAATCATGACTTGTAGATGAAAAAGCAGTTTTCAAGAGAAGATTCCAGCAGTTACTCCCATATAAAAGATGAACAGAAAAAAAACCTGTTTAAAAAGGGAAGGGAAATTAGTGTCAAGTGCTACTGTAAATTATTTTACAGTATGCACACGAATTACTAACCCATGTGACCTTTTTGAAGATGACAGTTTTTCTGAAGAAATGCTGACTTCAGAAAACACTGGGAAAGTCAGCATGTCTGAAAAGGCTGTGATAAAAATAGGTATGAAAATTGAAAATGTGATCTTAATTTCTCTGTCCCTCAAAGTATATCAGGTAGAAGATGTGTAATAATTTTAATTTGTACCCAGCAGATTACATAGAGGCATACTTTAAAATGTGCATATTACTGCAAAATGTGATAGAATAATAAGCAAAAGTGTAGAAAAACTACTAATAATAAATAATATCTGATTCAGTGTACCCACATGGGAAAATGCTACATTCCACAAGTGAATACAGAACATCACATTAATCCAGAATAAGCCCAATTGAATTAAGTCTGAATAACACAACATTTCTGTGAACAGCCCAGGAGTATCAATGCTTGGTAAAAAGACGTCAATAATATTTACTTTTATGAATATTGGTCCACTCTTTTTAGCATTCATTTGTGCTATAACAGTCATCTTTGCATTGTGGAGGACTACTGATACATCTCTTCCTCCAGCACAGCAGTTCAGGGTCAGAACTTGTATGATCAGATGCTGATGGCTGCTTTTAATCAGCATATAAGGACAGAGCTATGCTGATTAATCCTGATGCCATTATCCAGCGAAGATGCCAGGTGAAGTTCACTCCTGTGCAAGAGCTGTTAGACAGTGTGAGGATGGGGTGAATATATTTAAAGTGCATTGACAGATGTCATTAACCATGAACCACAGTCTTGTTAAAAACATCAGCCTGCATTTCTTTTCTAACACATCACAAACATGACAAATCATGAGCCCTTCAGTCTTGAACTCTTCTTAATTATGCTGAGATTTATGAAAGACAGCAATTGTACTAGATTTCTCAAAACATGATTATCGGTTTTTACACACTGCTTTTCCCCCATGTTCTAATGAGAACAGAAAGATTTCAGCCCAGTTCAGCTGGAGCAAGAATGTCACCATTGTTTCTATTAGGAACACCTTTATTTTATAATAAGAAGATAGACATCTAAATATATTATATTTTATGAATCTGGTGTGTTATTTTGTGAGATCATGTGTGCGATCATGAGAAGCTTATTACAATTCTGTTTTCATTAACATTTTTATTTGCACTAGAGTTCAGAGAAAATAAATGTAGTTAATTCTTCTCTTTGCTGTTTAGTTCCTACATTATTACTCTCAGTGACAAGCCAAATTCAGTACTCCTGTACAGCCAGGTATTCAGTAATGACTCAAAAGAAACATCAATCCTTTCTGACTCTGAAAAGCAAAAAGACTTGCAAAGGCGAAATATAATGCACCTTTTAGGCTTGTTTTGTCTTATCAGCCAAAATAATATGAGTGGTATTTATTATCTGTCTTAAAAAAACTTATATTTCCCTGAGAAAGTAAAACTCCATTGGTGATATTTGCTGTGAAACCGTTCACTTGCAAAGTACTGGGACTGGACAAAGAAATACGTTATAAAGCCTCAAGTCATAGTAATTGTTCTTCTTTTCTTTCTGTAAAAGCAGCTCTTAAGCAGTGCAAAACAAAGATCACAGTTATGCCTAAAGTACTTGGAGGCCAGTGCTTTGAGGATCCTTTACTGTAATTAATCCCTCAGACTGTTGCTGCCTAGCTTGCTTTCTGAAGCATTTCCTAATTGGCTCCTGGAAAGTTCAGCTTCTTGCCCTTCAGAGAGCAGCAGTGTGGCTGCTGTCAAAAAAAGAGCCGCTCAACTCGGGGTGTGATCTTAATAAAAATTCTGTCTTTCCAGAAGCATTATTGCATGCACCTTCCCACCCCCCCCTCCCCACCCCCCCCTTCCTATGTTAACAAAAAGAACATAAGAGCATGGAGTCTGCAGAAAACTTCCAAGCAATTCCTGTTTCAAATAAGCAATCTGTCACTGCTTTCATGGACATTGGTGTAATGACTATGCAATATTGATCCCTGAGATGGGTCATTCCTCCCTAGAATAGTTTCATGAATCATGCATGAGAAGAGAAGCAGGGAGGAGCTGTGAGCAGCTTTACTCCTGAAGCTATGGTTTCCAGCATAGCTTAAAGCAGCCTCAGACCTGGTCTGGTTTCACCATATGTTAGAATTCTTTAATCTCAGAAAGGACTGTTATGATTCCTGATACAAGGAGAAAAAAACTCCAGCATTTCTGTGTCTTCTGTAATGCAACTGCCGCAAAATAACTTCACTCAATCTACTCCCGAGTATTCTGGTTTGATTTTAGATACTAGTATGAGACAAAGAGTTTCTTACCTGAACTACCCCCAAAGTATTTGTAAATGTTGATTGTTTGTGAAAAAAAACAAAACAGAACAAAACCTCAGAAAAATAATTACAAAACCACCAACCTTTCCACATGAGGTTCATAAAATTACTAGTCATGTGTCTAGTTGCAAAATATTTACCTGATATCCAAGGATGGGAGAAAATGGATTCTCCTTATGAAATAGTTTCTCTTTGTCGAAAACGCCTAAATATTCCTTAATACACTGGATGCTAAGCCAGAGTATGCTTCAGTGATTCTGTTTCCTAGTGGTAGAAAGATTTGACTCACTTCCAATAACCACTTAACTATTTAAAATACAAGGTGGAGCATTATCATCAAAATGAACTGAGATAGCCCAGGGACCTCTATACAGCGGCCTGCTTTTCAGTCTTGAGCTGCATCAAATAGATCTACCGCACAGCCAGCAACAGAGGGATTCCGTTCTGGGAGCTGCCAGATAATCCAAAATCCCAGCAACAGAAGAAAGCCAGCCAGTAACCGTCACTGAGTCTCATCCAATAGTTCACCTAGAGTTTGCAGCATGCACAGCATTTGCCTTAGCAAATTTTGGTGTGCTGTTCATAGGACTGGGAAGACCAGACAGCCCTTAGCATAACAGTTTGGACACAGTTCTGCAAGGTGGGCGATGTGAACTTAATTCATCTCAGGCAGCTAAAAGAATTATCTCTCTCTTGTACAGGTGACATGCCTAACTGGGATTCAAGTCAGAAAATGATTGATGTGTCTCTGTGCTTTGTGAGCTGATCTCTTAGCCGTGCTTCCTGTAAGAAGTGCACGAAAGGAAACATTCTGAATCAAAAGGCTTGCTCTACTCAAAATGTTGGCTTTTTACTTTTTTGTTTAGTAGGGGTTTGTTTTGCTTATTTTGAGCAAGAAGTAGCAAGATTTTGTCTATTTGAACTGATTCCCAATATTCTTTCCCAGCTATCATTTGGCTACTGGACAAACAGAGATTTTTCTTTTGATCTGTTTTCAAAAGAAATTACTAAGGTAGTTTAGCCACAGTCCTGAAAATCCTGCTCTGTTGTAGACTGAACTCAGTAATTTTGAAGCCATAACATTGGTTAGATAATGTAAGTTGACTTTTTCTGCTGCCGAAACAACATAAAAAGAACATAGCATTGTTCAGATATGCAGTCTGTACCACTAGGATTAGAAGAGTGAGAAAAAAATATTCATTTATGGCACATGTGAAATTAATACCTCTGTACAAGCTTGTCTCAAGGGTAACAGGCAAAAACCCTTTGGACAGTGTAAAAATAAAATAAAAATTGGGGTGTTTTTTTCAAATAATGGATGTACATCCATTTTTTTTGCATTTTCTGTTTTACTAACATAGAAGAGACCAATCCCCTATAAATTCCTTAACTTATGTTATGAACCCTCTGTCAAATCAACAATAGAGGATGAGTATCATCTTCTACCAAATTTTCTTAATCTAAATTAACTCCAGAAAGATCATTAAAGAAGATTAAGAACTAAAAATGAGACATTTGTGTTGTCTGTGTAATGGCTATATATATATTAGGCAAATCCTGACAGAGCAAAAATTAGTCTCTGATTTCTTCCTTTCCTTTCATTACTTGTGGTCTTTTTGCACCTGTTCAGCGCTTGTCCTTACAGATGCATTTAGCTATCGTTTAGGCACTCGCAGGAGCAAAATGAGAACAGATGCATCATAAGTACAAAAAATGTTCTAAAAGGACATGCCATAACGGAAAATCAGAGCTGAATGGGAGGAAAAAAAAACATGGCAGGATATAGAGGATGCAGACCTAAAATTAGCATAGGATAGATACACTGAAAAGACAAAATTCAGCAGATAAGGGCTCCTGGTTTATTGTCTAAAATATGCCTATCTGCATTCCCAGGGAACAGCATCAATCTGTCTTGATTTCTAAATAAATTGAGCTTTCAAGCAAAATCCCTTTAAAAGAAGGCAGCTCTATTTTTATCGTTGTGACCTTTTTAGAAGGACTTTAGGGAAGAAGAAAACAAACTTATCTAAATTCCCACCACCCAAAGTCCTGTTCTGCTTTCTATCTGTAAAATGTTTTTTTGCCAGTTTACAGATATCCACTGAGAGTCTTTGAAAATTCAAGTATCGCAACAGGCACGCTTTTGTCTTTATCCAGTCTTCAACTGTTTTTTAACTGTTGTTAAAACATTGTGGAAGAACTTATAGCCCAAATTCACTGATGTTCTTCAGTGGCTTTGGTTAGCTTCGGATCTGAGTTTAAAGAAATAACCTTATGAATATATAGGAAAATGCAAAAATCCCTAGAAGTAATTTCTAAATAGCTATCTTAAATGTTTTAACTGTCAGTTAGGTTTTTTACCTTATTGTACATTTTTCAGGATAAGAAAACCCTGATTTAATTAGGAGCTTTACTGGGACTGTTAATACCAGGCTTGAAATAAAGAGTGACTATCTTTTCAGGGCATGCGTCCCAGAGTGGGTACTATGGAGAAAGGATTTTCATACAGAGAGTGTTATGTAGGGCAGGTTTTGGTATTTGTGAAAGCACTGTAAGATATTTAGACATAGGCAAATGCAGTGCTTATTCTTGAGAAATTTGGATATAATGAACATAAAACAGCTTAACTTCACTTTCTGGAAAAATTCTGGAACAATCAAGTAACCTACTCATAAGAATCTGGAAAATAATAAAGAAATGGGCCAGTAGTCATGATGTACCTGTGAACACCAAATCATGCAAAATCAGTCTATGATTTATGAAGTGTTAACAGGGGTGTTACATAGAAGAGGAACAGAGTAAATCATATACGTGTTGATTTGCATTTTGACACTGCGTCAAGCAATACCCTCCAAAACGTATTTATAAAAAATGGTTTACATGGAGCTTCTCTAAGGAGTGTACAAATATCCCTGAAGTATAGGGATCATTGATATACTAGAATAGTAGGATGTATCAAACGGGGCTTTATGGGGGCCTGTCATGAGTACGAAGTCATTCATATTTTCACTAAAAATTACAGACTACTGAGAAAGTGTATTTAGTTTACATGTGGTATAAATGAAGGGCTGCAAAACCTTTGGAGAGCAGGCCAGGAATTTGAAAGAATCATTCCAAAAACAGATAAATGATTAAAAAAACAAAAACAAAAACACAAAAATAAAAACAAAACAAAACAAAAAAAAACAAACAAAAAATCCAACCAAACAAACAAAACAAAAAAAAAAAAAAAACAAAAAAAACCAAAACAACACAAAACACAAAAACCAAACCAGAGTGCAATTCATTAATACATACTTGTAGAGTTAGTGCTCAGGTAGAAGGAATTGAATGTACTTCAGGACGCAAAAGATTGATTCAGAAACAGATTTTCATAAATGGGGTTATACCCCAAATTTCAGCATGGGGTAGCAAAATCAAATTTTTGCTGTGAAAAACACAGGAGTGATAATTGTTAAATAAGAAGAAATGTAGTCCTGACTACCTGGAAAGTTATCTTTCTCCTTTACTCAGCTTTAGTAAAGCAGTAACTAGAATGATCAGAGGTTAGAAAATGCAACACCTGGGGAAAGACTGAAAGAAAAGGGATGGAGATCAGAAAGGAATGCACCATCAGCAGTAGCCCAGCAGTTCAGCCTCACATAACCCAAGGTCTAGCTTTGTGTCTCATGTCTGGGTGACTTTGGTTCTGTTTTACTAAAAAGATAGTTGTTAAACTGTGGGAGTACATAAGTTAAATCTGTGCAAGATGAGAGATGTGCCTATACAGAAGTAAAATTGTTGAGGTGGTAGTGACTAGTTACTCAAGGACCTAAAGGGGAAAATAATGACATAAACCTAAGAAAAAGGTAGAGAATTAGGGGACAGCAACCCAGGCTGTTCCAAGAAGCAATTGATATTGATACCTTTCCACTTGACTGATATGTGCTGCCTACATTAGACATGGTGAGGATATTAATGCTTAGCTTGGTAACTGCATGTATCAACCAATAGAAAAAAAAATGTTTAAGCCCATTAAATGAGGCATATCCTGCTTGCAGAGTCCTGTGTGTGGCAAGAGATGATCAAGCAAAAGCAGCACATTGGGTGTAGTGTTACAGCAGGAACACAGTAGCACCAAAGGATTGGTGCAAAGAAGAAGGGTCAAATCTATTTGCCCCGACAGTGAGGCAGTTGAAGCGGTTTTAGAAGAGAATCTTACTGTCTTAGCAGCAAACCTGAGACAGACATTTACAAAAAATGTCATAGCTGTGGCTGATTTCGTTTCAGAGCAGAGGGCACATAAGCTTGATTTTCCATGAGCCTTCACTTACAGAGCTTCCTGAAACTCCAGATAGAAAGATGGATGGAGATTAGACTTAATGTGATATTGGGAACACTGCGCCAGGAGCAATGACAATGATTGTGCAGTTTCCCAAGAGCAAGGCACATCTGAGTCTTGTGACAGTTCAATGCTTTGCTCATCTCAAGAGAAGAAGGTGAGGAATAAGGTCATTAATTGTAACTGGAATATAACTGTCCATGCCTTCACTGACTACTTTGTTTTGGAGAGAGGCAGAACAAACAAAAGTACCTAAAACAGTTATGCTGAGGAAACATGAATTTTTTTGGGGAATAACTCACTGAGGCTCTCCAGTCATTGTTGGAATAGACTGTAAAAAAACCTACAGGTTTTTATCTAGATGTCTTCCTGTGTTCAAATCAGTTTGGGTAGGGCTAGCTCAGGTACACAGTGCAGTAGCATCAGTAACTAGATACCAGGTTGTACCAATGTAATTTAGTGAATTCCATTACAACCCGTGGAAGCTGAATGGTCTTATTATTTTGGACATTGTGTCAATAATAATAACACAACCTCCCATCGAAATATTTAAAGGAGAAAGACGAGTTCTAGTGTCCTCAACATAAAAAGGACATGGAACTGTTGGAACAAGTCCAGAGGAGGGCCACAAGGATGATCAGGGGACTGG